>BDMB01000017.1:4229474-4332160 GCA_016859785.1 Macrotyloma uniflorum
CGGGTCATGTTAAGAGGGTCCTCTGAGTTTGTTTCAATGTACAGCAAAAAGGGTTCAAAAGGAGTTAATCAAGATGCATTAACTGTTTGGAAGGTAAGATTCTTCATTTATATGTTTCCAATTTCGCTTCATTTTCTATTTTCGTTTCAATCAGTTTTCCTGGAATTATTTTCTTCCTTAAGCTTGGAAATTACATTTTAGAAGGTGAATTAAAAAAATTAAATTAAATTCTGATGGTTTTCAATCATTGTGTTCTCCACATGGATTTTTCTCTTCTCAATGACACGTCTTTTTTTTTTTAACTGGATTTTGTTTCATTTCACTATTGCGTTTGTTATTTGTCAAAGAAGTAAATAATAGGAAAATTTTGAGTTTAATTATAAACACTTTCCTTTTAAATATATATATTTAAAAATGTCTATTTGGTTCGTCGCCTGAATTGATTGTTTTCCATTTTTCTTTCCTATTTATTTTATTTGGTTCGTCGCCTGAATTGATTACCCCATATTTTTAGCATCTTTTCTTTTTCAATTGAATTTTAGTATGAAGATGAAGATTCATTTTTAGGCACGAGATTCATTTTTAGTCACGAACTTGGACTGTACCATATGTTACTCCTATAATTTGCCATTCATAATAAAATATTCTTTTTCAATGGCCATCTATCAGCATGATCCTTATGATTGCAAAGCACCATTTTCTAGCATTCATTGTCATCTTTTACTCTCTTAAAATAGTTATCTATAACCCTACGATTGATCAGTGACTTTATCTTATGGATTTTATTAATCATAACCTAATGGTTCTTAGTGAACGAATTCATGACTTGGATTAATGCTCAATATTATTAGGACTTCACTGGAAAAAAGGAGATGATATTTTGTGGCGTGTTTGATGGTCATGGCCCTCTAGGGCACAAGTTCTCACAGTATATACGTGACAAACTACCCTCAAAACTCTCAGCATCAATCAAACAGTCACAAGCAAAGGTCATCAAACACAATGATACTGATGTTGGAAATGGAAGTGGTCATGGTGATGTCCATGTTAAGGATAACCAAAACATGTCCTTTTCTTCGTGGGAGCGAAGCTTTATGAGGTGCTTCAGTGAAATGGATGAAGTCCTTGCTAAGAACATAGACGCTAAAGGATTTAGTGGCGGTAGCACTGCTGTAACTGTTATCAAACAGGTACAAATAGACTTTCTCAATTACATTACCTCCTTGTCAATGTTTTCTTCGCAAGAATGTTCTAATCAAACACATTCTTTTTACCCTTTAAATTTCAGGGTGACCAATTAATAATCGGCAATTTGGGGGATTCTCGTGCAGTTCTTTGCAGAAGAGCACATGACAACCATCTTATTCCTGTTCAACTTACTGTTGACTTGACCCCAGATGTTCCAAGTAGGTCTCGGTATTAACTGTTAATCCTAGTTTTCCTAATCTTAAAACCCTCTTGGTTTCGTTAAATGCTTTAGTTAATAAAAGTTTATTCAATAAGAACTTCCAAATCAAATGAGAGCTTATTTATAAGCTTGATTGAAAAACTGAGTTATTAAGGTACTTAAGTCCAGATAAGTGTAACAGGCACTCTTCCAAATGTCTAATTTGTTTTTTCTTGTTCAATGTGACTCAGGTGAAGCTTTAAGAATCATTAAGTGTGGCGGTAGAATTTTTTCTGCAAAAGAAGATCCAGATGTAAATAGAATATGGAGGCCGAACGGGGACAGCCCTGGATTGGCTATGGCAAGAGCCTTTGGAAATTTTTGCCTGAAAGACTATGGTCTCTCCTCACTACCTGATCTTTCTTATAGAAAACTTACCAAGCAGGATGAGTTTGTGGTTTTGGCTTCTGATGGGGTAAGCATTTTCATATCAAAATGTCAACTTTTAACTTTGGATTATTGAATAATCAGTTACAAGATACTTGTTGCTAGTTAGCATTCAAATTATGCTAAACTCTTGAATTTTCTCAATCCAAGTATGTTTGCAAATATTTTATCAAAAAGTGCATCAAAAGAAATAATCCAAGGAAAATGTTTTTACTTCAAAAGATTTTGCAAAAATAATAGCATATTTTTGTCATTCTCCTAAGGGAGCTTTTAGACAATAAGCAATAACAAGTTTTCCCAAAATTCATCCCAGCCAAAAATGTCTAAATTTTCTTCCCAACAGGTATGGGATGTGCTAACAAACAGTGAAGTAATAAACATAGTTGCTTCAGCACCAAAAAGGTGCATGGCAGCCAAATTGTTAGTAAAGCATGCAGTTCAGGCTTGGAGATTTAAATATGGTTTCAAAGTTGATGATTGCACAGCTATATGCTTGTTCCTGAAGGATTAGAGCGTTTTAACATCCCTTCAAGCACATTCATTGGTCTTCATCTAGACATGTAAATACTGAATTTGACAAAGTGTAGAAGGCAAGAGTATTTTAGAATCAAATGGAAGAATGGAAATTTCTTGGAGGGTTATCTAGATTCAATTTTGAATCATAGATATCAATCATCCAGTAACTTAAGGGGGGGTTGAAGCTGATAACTAACTCAGCAATTTACAAATCTAAAACAAGGTAAAAATTTTATAGTCAGAAGATTTTGTTTGGACAAACCCAGAAGACAGCAATTATTTTAGTCTTCTAATTCTGGTGTGATTTCATGTAATGCAAGAATTTTCTATCAGCCTAAGATGAGCTTTGATAAATTTTTTAGTACTTCTTTTCTGGCTTGTTTACTAAAAAGTTCGATGAAGAACAACGACTACCTACTTCTCTATTTACGTTCAGTTCTCTGTCGTCTATTATGCTTTTCAGTGTTTTAAAATGGATTTTTTTTTATTATTAATAAAAGGTTCAATTAAATCTCTTAATTTCTAATAATATAATAATTTGATATTTTTAAGGTTTAATTTTTTTTAAAAATTTCAAAATACAAAAATATGATTCTTTGTCATTAGTTTTATAAATTATTAATATAAATTTTATACATAAATTAAAACTATCAATTTTAATGATTTTTAAAAACTACTTATCACTGAAAATCTAATCTTTCACCAATTTGAGTTAGATTGAATTAGGTAGGTTAATGATTCGACGATAAATCATCAAACCAGTCAAACCCAATTAAAAAATGGAATTGATCCATAAAATAAAACTTTATTTGATTCGCTACCTCACTGATCAAGTGGCTTCTCCGATTTAAAAGAAAAATGTTTGAAATTCACTGATCGAGTAAATATTGCTTTTATTCTAAAAAAACTTATACTTTCAATGAACGAAATAAATATTTATTATAATATCATACTAAAAATATAGATGTAAAATTAAAAACAATTAAAAAAGATTTTAATTAATAACAATATGTAATAATACCGAAAACAATGATAAATTATGTTTTAAATATCTTAAATTTTGAAAAAATTTCTTGTAATCAACATTTAAAGATATTATTATTTTTTTAGACTAATACTCGTAACCGATAAATATAATAATAAAATATAATCGTCCAAGTAAAAAATAAAGAAAAATATAATAAAAATTGTTGCTGTTTGTAATTTAAAAAATTGTAAAGCAACTCTTTATATCATAACAAGCTTTAAATTTATTGTTTTTTAACAAAAATTTTAAATTTTTGAATATTCTAAAATGTCGTTCTCATTTCAAACTAGAATCATCAATATCTTTGAAAATGTTCATATGATTTCTTAATCATATGATTAGTGTATCCATTATCCAAATATCAACTAATACTTTAACATAAAATGATGTTGTTCAAGGTCATGATACGCTTTAGCAAAATTTTTTTAATGTTTGTTTTTTATACAATAGTTCTTCTCCATATATCTAGATGATATTGTGAATTTTCATGATGTCAAAAATCTTTATCCAAATGACTTAATTTTTTTACATACAAATTTAAAATGTTATTTTTATTTGATTTAGAAAAATTTTGAAAATTTTTTATTTTTAGAAATTTTTTCCATTTTTTTCTTTATTTTCTTTATTTTAATACCCTAATTTGAGTTTTAACTCAAAGTAATTTTTGAAAAAGTCATATTTATTCATATACTTCATAAGGTAGACAAATCTTTAATTTATTCAATTGTAGTCTTGATTATACCTTATTTTTTAAGATATAAATTAAAATTTTTTCAATAATTTTCTTGTAAAAATATTTTTTTCATTTACTTTCATTTGATTAACTATTTATTTTATTCTAAAATAATAATCTTTAAAATCCTAGACTCTTTTATATTTAATAAATCAAACTCACATATTAAAAGTTTGAAGTTTAATAATCCCACATTTTTTCACTTTCTTGAAAATCTTATTATAGTACCCGATGCTTTTTTTAGCACTTGTAATATCTATTATTCTCAAAAAAATTACATCAACCACAACTTGTTATAAAAAAAATATAACTTGCTATAAAAAAATATAATACTCTTGAGTATTTTACTTCTCCTTTAACTTTTTTTTTTAAGTTGTTAGCGTAGAAATATTAGTTGCAACAATGAAATCATCTTTACATTTTTTCATAAATTATGAGAGAAAAAATTCCTTCATTTTAATGTTCTAAAAATTATAATTTCCTCCCTTGAAGATACTTAAAGGAATATATGAAAATGGATTGGTATTAGTCGTTGGTTAAAAAAATTTAGGATTGATATGGAATATAGAGCACATTTTTTTTATAATAATTGGATATTATATATATGCTCAATAAATGATATTCTGTTATTAAAATTTTTAAAGGAATAGAAGAAAAATAAATTAATGGTTAACGAAAATTATTAAAATAGAGTGTCGTAATTTATAGTTGGAGGAGATTTAGTGAGCAAACAAGTGACTTGATATTTTCTTTCTTGAAAGTTGTCTACATATTCTTACCGAACATATATTTAAAGGCACATAAATTCCGACTAGAAAATGCTGGTTTCATATTTAAAATATTTTACTATTTTCTACAACTTTCTTTATTTTATGAATCATCATACAAATTTCTAGGACATTTTTATTTATTTTCTAGAAAGTGCATCACATTTCAATAATTTTTACCTCTTTTTTTTCACTTCCCTTTCATTTATATTTATGTAGAATATATAGATGGCTTATATCTTGATGAATTAAGTCTTTGATCTTTGTAGAAGTTGTCAAGGTTTTAATAATTATTTTCTCATTGTTTTTCTTGTTAAGTTGTGTGTCCATCAATCAATCTCCTTATTATAGTGTTTGATCTCTCTTTGAATGTTGAAATTTTTACAAATAAAATTATGGAAAATGTAATAGTAAAGCAATATATTACAAATAAAAAAAAATATATGTGCTAATCTAAAATATAAATAAAGTTTAATTAATTTTATCCTCTTTAATAAAACTATACTGAAAAAAAAAATTAATTGAAGTTCTATAATGACAATTTTAAAAAAAAAAACTATTTTTAAATGAAATTAGAAAAATTAAAAACTAACTAACTCGTTTTAATTGGTGTGAATAAAAATTATATTCGAGACAGAAGAGTATTATTTAGCAATCAATTTCTGTCAAACATTAATACATTAATTTGTATAGTTTGATCAAATCAATTTCCTAAAACCAATAGCAGTTGTCTTAGTTTTTCTTTTGGGCCTGTTATTGGACCTTAGCATACCCTTCAAAACATGCTTCTTAATGTTAGTTAAAAAAAATGCTCCTCCAAAAAGAAAGCTTGTAAGAAACTACTTTGAACTTTGAATACTTATTACTCACTTTACATCCAGTTATTTCCAAATATGTGAATGTGGCTCTTTTTTAATGTTACCAGAAAAAAAAATACTGATGATTCCTGTCTACATTGTAAAAGGCCAGCAGCAGCTAGTACAATTTTCTCAGTGTCAGGCAAAAAAATTCAACCAAAACATAAGTTAATAACCCTTCAAAGACTGAGATTTGAGCATTCTGCATCTGCATAATGAGAAATCGTTCACGGCAATGTTGTATTAGTCTTCCATTCTGGAGAAATTATGTGATACCTTCCATTGCTACTGAAGAACTCTGCAGTACTTGTTAGCAGATGCAATGAATGGAAAATTTTCATATGACATGCTAATGCCTCCAAACCGGTTTGAATTAAAGGTGGTGTACAATTGCCACAGCAAAATACATTCAATACATAAGAGGACATTGTCCAATAGCAAAATAACAAATAGTTCATTCCAATATATATAGAACAGGATTTGGAGACATTATTGATCTTGATAAACTCTCTTGTTTTTAAGCCCTTTTTCTTTAGTGCTGAAAAGAAATTATAATAAAAAAAGCCATTTTAAGAAAGTTTAGAATTTTTTTCACCTTCTATAAAACATTGAAGTTATTTTACAACATAGTACTTCAATTATATAATTTAAGCATGCAGTATTTGAATGAGTTAAAATAACCCAGAACAAGTGAATTGCCTTATCTCCAATCCAAAGCCACCACCAGAAAAGACAAAATACCAAATACTAATACGCTGTTAGCAAATAGTTGAACCTTAGTCTCTGGATAGAAATCAATATACATGCATATAAAATGTAAAGGAGGGTAGAAAAAAGCCAAGACAAAAACCAAAGGTGAAATGGTTCACCAAACCACAATTGACATCACTCTTGGAAGATTTTAAAGCAATGAAAGCGGCACCACAACCTAGTTTTAACCCTCTGAACACGTTATCAGTCACTGCCTGTGACCTCTTCCAGCTTCTTTCTTTGGTCACCCTCATGGTCCATACATTGATTATAATAAAATCTATACTAAGTAACCAAACCAAACACTCTCTTACATACATGGTCCTGTCAATATCCACCACCAGAATTTTCCCATTCATTTACGTGGACACATCTCAAGTACTTTCCTTCAACCAATCAAACCCCTTACAAAAACAGAAACCTCAAATCATAAACCATATATTGCTCCTTCACAAAGTGATGATGCCTCTAGATTGCAACATACACAATAAATAACCACGTGTCCCAAAGGACAATACAATCAATGGTCACTCACTCACACTTGCAGGAGTCACCAAAATCTAAAGGGCAACAAACAG
Organism: Macrotyloma uniflorum; assembly: GCA_016859785.1. Classification (NCBI taxonomy): domain Eukaryota; kingdom Viridiplantae; phylum Streptophyta; class Magnoliopsida; order Fabales; family Fabaceae; genus Macrotyloma; species Macrotyloma uniflorum. The sequence continues at coordinate 4,236,537 of BDMB01000017.1, forward strand.
TAATTTGGTGTCCTATATAAGCAAACTTAATTGCTTTCCCTCTATACCAAGCCATATACTACCACCACCATTTTTTTCTCCTTTTTACATCACATTAGACCACTACTAGTTAATACCTGTGGAACAGGCTTTAATGAGTTCAGAAGCATAAATGAGACCCTCTAAAAATTAACCAAAAAAAGGTAGAAAAAGTAACATCACAAGCAAAATATTAATAAAAAGGTCCTAAAAACTATTTAATGGCCTTCTCAAATGGTGCTGCTTTTGCGGACAACATAGCGATAAGCAGCAACCTTTTTCCTCCTTGAGGCAGTGTTATCAACTGAGAGTACCATCTTGCCAGATTCTTTTGATGTGAATGAGTTGTGGATTGCTTCTTCTGAGGCTCCCATCTTCCTTGCCTTTTCAACTGCAATGGTGTAGCTTCCTTCAGCATTTGGCACAAACTCAGCACTGTATTCCAAGTCCCACCCTCCCACCACAATGTCCCATGTGATTGTTGCACCAGCCTAATTCACCCAACAACAACTAAATTACCAACTAATGTTCCATTGGCATCAAAATCATTAAGCAATAAATTTGTTATAGAAAATCTAAAAGGAAAGATTATAATAAGGAACCAGTTTATCAGCATGACAAGAAGACCAATAATAATTTAGGCACATTAATGAGTTTAATTTGTATGCCCCTCTTCAAAAAAATCAGAAATAAGAGAAGAATGAATTATAGTTATTATACAAGTCAATAAATTTTCGTATTTACATGGTGATTTGTGATTAGAGTGCGTGTAAAATGCAACCTTATTTTAGAAAAATATAAAATTGTTTAAACAAGCAAAAACAAGTTATTGTTTCTTTTAAAAAAAAGTTGATGGAAACAAGCACCAAAAGCAGAGGATGAATCATCACCTCAATTCCTTCAATTTGTATGTTCACTTTCTCCCCTCCTTTGATTGTGAACTCAGATGCAGGTTTAGGGGGACCATTCGGCAAATCACTGGGTCGATTCAGTCCTCCATACTGCACAGGAATATCCTCAGGCCTAATAAATCTGAACACAAGAAAACAACTCCCTTCAGAAAGCAAACCAAAAATGGAAATAGAAGGTAAGTTGGAATTATATTTGTTACCACAAAATGAAGCCGAAGAAGGACAACTTAAGTAATAATAATATCTAAGAATAGTAGAAACTAGAAAGCAGAGAAGATCTAAGAAGCATTTTAAAATCTTAATATAGATTAAAAATATGAAAGGAGCCAAAATGCTTTAAACTAGTAAGTTTTTGAATTGCGGAAGATTTAAACAAGAAAAAAAGACAGAAAAGTAATTCATCTAAATGGAACCAATAAACTCACTTGTAGAGTGTCTCTGCAGCATTTCCTTCCTTGGAGATCACAAACTTGCTCTTTGTTCTCTGAGTCAGAAACGGACTGAACATCGAATACAGCATGCTGAAGTACCATGGCACGTTGATGAAAATCTGAATCCCCAAAAGCCAAACCAAGGAAATGAGAAAAATATACATATATAAAAAATAAAAAAAAGTGAAAGTTTGTGTCATAGTCACATAAATGCCATGACATTAATTGAGAGCAACCAAAACAATAAACTTCAACATGTTCCGAATTTGAAGAAAACAACAAAAGCACATAAACCTTGCGAGCCACCATTTCCGGGTAGTTATCTTGGAACAAGGAGAGGATCTGGTTGGAAGCCACCCTCAGCTCTCTCTTAGGCATGTCCTTGAGGTCTGTGACCTGAATTAGAGAATTGACCCCACCAGGCTTGAAATGAAGAACTTTGATGCCTCTCTCAAGGACTTGAACCCTCCATCTGAGGAACTTTTTCAGCTTCTCCTCGTCACCAAAAACCCTCTCATACATTTCCTTGTCCTTAAACACCCCATATGCATTGTAGCAGACAGGGTGCCCCTCTTTGTCATACCCTTGCATATATGCTATCACTCCTTCAAGCTCCTTGAACCCCAAATCCTCTTCCAAAATGGTGTCAGCACCAAACTCCTTCCTCCAAGCAAGACACTTTAGAAGCATTTGGAGAGCATCACCAACCCTGAAGTCCCTTGCTCTAAGAAACTTCAGGAGAATAACATCAGCCTTGTCATCACCTCCAAGGAGGGGAATACCCCACATGGAGGCTTCAGAGGGAGAGTCATCAAAGGAAGCTTTGAGCTTGTCCTTCAGCTCCTGAAGGGCCTTTTTCTCTGAGGACCTGAGGAGGGACACAAAGTAGTTATCTTCTTTGAAGGAAGGAGTAGTGGAGGCTCCTCCCATTAGAGTGGCCACAAAGCCCTTCTTGTAAGGCTTGGGGGAAGCTTCTGGAAGGTCCTGGAAGCTTGCCTTTTGGTTTTGGAGGGACAAAGGGGATGAAGCGGTGTCCATCATCAAAGAGGGGTTTTGAGAGAGACCCAGATGGAATCAATGCATGAAATGGTAAATGCAGGATAATGGGGTGGTGGTTCTAGCAAAAGCACTGAACTTTCTCTCTAGTGAAATGTGTAGAGGGTGGTTGGAGAAAAAAGGGGGAAGAGGGAGGAAAGTGACAAGGAAAAGAGGGAGTGAGAGAAGAGAACAAGAGAGTTTTGAGGCGAGATTTGAGTGTAGTGTGTTTGTGACTTTGTGTTGTGTTGGGTTGTGTTTGAATGAGTGAGGGAGATGAGAGTGGTTTAAGGAAGAAACGAATTTGAATGAGGTGATGAGGGAGTGAATGGAGACAGGGGTCGTGGCAGAGAGTGAGAACACGCGCTGTTCTGTGGCGAGTGGGGGATCTTGAACTGTGTTGCTGTACAGTTCAGAGTTCAAACAAGTGAAATCTGGGAGTTTATACTCTTGGATTATCTTGCTTTAATTGTTTGCATGTTTAATATAGTAGGTAATTAGACAGTTTATAAGTTACTTAGATAACAAATAAGTTATTAAATGTGTTTGGTTAGGGAATGATAAGTTAATAAAAGTAATGTATAACTTAAGTTAAAAGGTGTATAAATTATTTTATTTATATTAATTTTTAAAATTTTAATTTAAATACAATAGCATAAATAGAGATTATACGTGTCCAGTTTCATATATTTTCAATTTAAATTTACTTTTTTTTTAAAGTTATTTCTCTTTAATCTACTCAATTTTAATATCTAGTATTGTTCTATGAATTTTAGTATGTGTGTTTTGTAAGTAAAACTCTCAGTCCTAGTTTAGCAAAAAGCTAATTAGGTTGTAAATAAGTTATTTAACTAGTTTATTTGATTTGTGAGTTACTTAATTAGTTTTTGGGGGAAAAAAATTAGTTACGCAATGGGATTAGTTAGGTTGTTTCAATAATTATTAGCTTAAAATTTTAATATAGTAATTAGTTAATAAAAGTGGTGCGATATTCTCAAACTTTAATTAATTTTAATATTTAAAATTTTGATATAATGTAAAAATAAAGATAAAATTACATTAAATTTAACTTTATTCCATTCCCGTTGTATATGATTGAAGTCTTGAATTTTTTTGAATTAATTAAATTCGTATTTTTATAAATGAAGTAAATTTAGTCTCTTGTTATTATTCTATATCCTAAAAAATAGTCAAATTAGTTTTTATCAACTTTTACTATTTTAAATCTTAAAATTGTTATTTTCTATTAAGTAATTTGAAATTAATCTCTAATATAATTTCAAAATTTAGAAATAATAAATTGAGTAAAACTTGATAAAAATTGGAAAAATTTTATAAGGTGATGATGGATTGGAATTTTTATGTTTTTTACGAAATGATGGTTTGGATTTAAACAGTGGAAACATTTTAGATTTAAGCTTCATTTAAAGTGAAGATTGATATTTTGAGTGATAAGTTTTACAAGGTAATTTAATCGATTTGAGTGGTAATTATTTTAATAGGAAACGGAAATTTAAGGGTTTTAAATGAAAACTATTAACAAATAAACTAAATTTGTTCAATTTGAAAAAGGAGACTCGATTAAAAAGATTAAGAAAAGAAATACTCAGGTCTACATTAAAGAATTATTCAATACCTAATAATTAAAAAAAAAATCAAATCAATTCGTTTTTAATCTAAAATAAATAGATCTTAAAAAAATGAGAGAATTAAAAACATCTATAAGAAATACTAATCCAATCAATAAATATATTAAAAAAAACACATCATCCAGTTTAGTAGTAAAATTATATAATTACCATAAATTTCAAAAATTTTAATAAATTTTATAGATTTGTTTTTTATGATTGTTTCAAGCAAATTTAATTTAATGTGGACGGAGATAGTGTGAAAAGTTGAAAGGAGATGGAATGGGAAGGGGAAAAAGTGTGATGAAAGTAATTAACGGTTGAGATTTGGTAGCACGACACAGTGTTTTTTTGGCTCCACTGCGGGACCACCTTTCCCTCCTTTTCTCTTTAATTTAAAAATACACAAAGGTTTTATTTTCATTTCACCAAAACAAAATATACCTTTTTTTCATGTTTATTTTATTATTTAACCAAATAGTATTAAAGTCTTTTGTTCTTGATGACTCAAACAAGAATAATATTTTTTCACTGTAAGAATTTTTTTCGACAAAGCTTCTAACACTATCATCCAAAAAGAGATAAACTCATTTTGAATTTATGCTCAAAATAATAATAATATATTTCATTATTTTAAATATCTCTGACATTATCTTATATTATCGCATCAAATTTCAATATTATTTCAATCAATTCCAAAAAATTACCCTTGATATTATGTAATAATTTTTCATTAGAAAATACTTCATTAGCAAGACATTTCACAATTAAAAATATTCTATTTAAATTGTACATCCAACATTAATTCTGTTTCATAACTTCTTGTAAATTCTTATTGATTATTTTAATTTTATTCAATCTTACTCTCAACTTATTCCAAATATTTATGTTAATTGTATGCTCAAAACTATTCTCATATTGTTTAAACCTCTCACTAATATGTTGTTTGTCTTTTAAACCCTCATTTACAAACAAACTCTAATTATTAGATTTAAATAACTTCCAACCAAATTACTATACTTTGTGAAGATGTTTTCAATAAACCAGCCATTTTCTATCACTAGTCTCATCATTGCCCAACTTTCTAAAATAACATGCATATAAAAATGTCAAAAGATGTTATCTAAAGAGAAAAAATAAATAAAAAATTCAATTCTCTTTGTCCTTTTCAACTAAAAAGTTTCTTGCTATCTCAATTTCTTGGACCATAAATATCTAAAGGTTCATTAATATTGTCAATATTTTCAATATTAAATTCAGTTAACACATCATTAGGCTCACTTGAATTATTGTTTTTATCATTCTCATTTACATAATTTTCATTTTACAAAAGTTTATATGAATGATTCAAATTTTCTATGGAAGTCAAATTCTTTAAAATAAATTTATCAATCATTTTTTATTTATTTTTTACTCTTTTGTTCGTTTTTTCTTTTCTTTTTCTTTTTTTTTTTTAATTCTAGATACATATTTTTTAGAAACACATTTTTATAAAAAATAAATAAAATAGTTAATTAATGCATAAAGACAGTAATAACACTTAAAAATATAAGTTGTAATTATTTAAATGGATAAATAAAAATATTAAAAAAAAATTATTCTAAAAATTAGATATTATCCTTTCTCTTTATTGAGAGTATAATTTTTTAGAATAAAATTTTTATTGATGAAGAGATTGTAAAAGTAAGATATTAAGTAAATCATAAATTCACTTGCTTAAGAAGGGAAGATATTATAAGTAGTCTATTAAATCTTAATTCTCTCATTTTCCTCTTATTTCTAGAAAATCATATTTCTTTTTATTTTTAATCTCTCTCTAAACTTCTCTCAATTCTTTTCAATTATTCAACTTTTATCTCTTTAAAGATCTGAAAACATTAGGGGAAAAGAATGTAAAGAATAAATTATTATTTTATCCTTCTCAACTTTGGGAAACTTGATTAGAGGTAAGAGAAGTTAATTAAATAAAAATTTTTCATAATTGATTTGATGAGTATGTGTATTGAGATGTTTTTATGTGAAATTGATGAGAATTATATAATTATTAGATGTGAAAGTGAGTGTGAATGGTTGTTCGCTCTAAGATTGCGATCCTATTTTGATTTTGTTTTTATTTCTAATTTCAAAAAGTAATTTTTATGAAAGTTGTAGCCCTAGATGTTAGCTAACTCATGAATTTTATTCCATATGAAAAGGATATTTATAACTCATACAATGTTTTTATAATTAAATGTCGAACTCTTAGAAAATTAATTTTCTATGAAATTACAAACCCGTTTTGAAATATTTTTGTTATAAATTTGGAAAAGTATCCTTCATAAAAGTTTTAGCAATAAATGTTAACAGTCCAATTTGTTTTATTTCACACAAAAATAAGGTGTAAAACGTAAGATATGATTTTTGTGTGAATAAAAGTCATGTTGTGAGGATGAGCGAACTACTTTTCGAAATTATTTTTATTTGAATGAAAATATGTTTTTTTTTAATTATTTATGTTTTAAATTGAATTAAAAGAGTTTATATATGTGGATTATGATGTGAAATTTATTGAGTATTGAATTGTGAATTCTATATAATTATGAAAATTGTGGAATATAACGTGAAGTTGAGTTATGCTGAATTGTTGAGATTTATGTATTACGATTTGTGATGAATTATAAAATGAGATTGATGATGATGATGTGAATTATGTTTGTGAATTGTGACTAAAGTCACAAGAGTTGTGAAATTGTGGTGACAATGGTGTCGATGAATTTGTGATGACAATGGTACGAATGAATTTATGATGGTAGTGATGCCAATGAGATGAGATGGTTGTGTGCTTGAGATGGCTATGTACCTGAGATTAAAATGTGTCTATGAGATTGTGATGAATTGTGAATTGGATTATGTGTTTGTGAGACTGAATTGTATAAATGATTATGTGTTGTTTGTGTGTGAGCCAAATAGTTATCACATGTTACTATTTGATGTAACTTTAATATACATATGGAATTCTAGATGTCTCTAAAGGAGGTATTCATACTTCAATGATATTTTAGTCACATAGACAAGGTTATCATGTGGTGGAAGTTGATAGAGGTTTCAACTACACTTATCATTGGGTGGAAGGAACCATCAATTCTTTGATAGGTGTGTGTGGGAATTATCTTGACGTGCGATTACTAGAATGAGGATAGACGTGTAATTCTGAAATGAAAAAAAATCTGAAAGGATTACCAATCTTAAGGTGAAAAAGACTCTAAAGGATTTGTGTTTATGACTCAGTAACCAATAGGTATGAGCAAGTGTTAGCTTCTAAGATTAAAGATTCTATAATTTTTCGGAAGAGTTTATCTAATACTCTAAGTACATGTGAAAGAATGTTATGATGAGTGTATATAACTGAATTTTTTTATTATAATTATCTAAGTACTTGACTTTACTTAAATATATGATTGATACGATGAGAATGTGATTATTATATAAATTATTATTATTATTTTAATTGGTTTTGTTTACTTTAATTTATCCTTATAGTTTGTGTTTGATATTTTATTGATACTACAATTATAGTGTTTTGATACAGGAATATAACAATACAAATAAAAACTAAACAGTATTTTTCAAGTTTTACTTAAAGGAAAATTGATTTTATATTGACAAATAAATTTTATAATTTTTATGTTATTATACTATTTGCACATATATTTTATTTTTAAGTAATAAATTTTAAAAAAAAATTTATGTTTAAATATTTTATATTTTATAATATTTAAAATTATTAATAAAGTATGAATAGAATTTTATTTTATTATAAATATAAAATAAAATAATTTCGATTCCTCATCGTCACTTTCTTATACACAACTAACAAAAATAATAATATTACCAATTTAACCTTTAGAATTGCATCTAACTGACATAATAGGACCTGAAATTAACAAAAGCTTAATCATGTCACTAAAATTTTTAAAATTTCATTAATCTCTAGAAATATATATTTTTTGTTAACTTTGTTTCTTAAATAAATATCATCATTATTATCTCTTAAGTCTCGCGTACTAACGATTAAATAAAAAATTAACTTTAAAGATTTAAATAAATTTTAAATAGTTTTAGAAACCTATTTGAATTTATTTTTTCAAAGAGTAATATGATAGCTAAAATCCAATTTCAAGAATAAGCTTAATATTTACTCAAACCACTCAAACATATTGGTCCTATTTTAACTGCAAGTCTTGAGTTGAGAACTTCATTGATAGTTAATTTTGTTGTACCATCCACCTTAAAATTATAAAAGTCATGTCCATTTAATTAGTTCAAAACAATTTTACATTCCAAATTCAATGATATAAACCATCAATTAGGATTTACATATTTGAGAAGAAAAAAAACTTGGTCAGTTTTTTCTAAATAGTAAAAGGGATATTATAATTGGGAAATATTTATACAGGATTGATGAAAATTATTTTTATCATTTCTTATTTCATTACCTAAAACATAAAAATGAATGAAAAACGATGTAATATTTTGTAAGTAATCATAAAAAATATAAATATTTTAAAAATTTGCCTGAAAGGAAAAGCTAAACAATGATAAAATGCATAGACAAAAGAATGAAACATATTAAATAATCAACCTCTTTTTACATTATTATATATAATACTTAGTTTTATTTTTATGATAATTATTTTAAAATCATACTAAAAATAATTTTTTATTGAATAATAGTGTAAAACCTTTTAGAATCACAATACATATAAAAGATAACTGTTATGCTTAAGCTGTAAATGAAGAAAAAGCTATAAACTTGGTTTGGAAGGAACCTTAAAATTTAAACCACATGAAAGAACATTATGTAAATATCCGATAGTGTTATGGTCAAATGCATGATAGTACAGATAATCATATGCTTAATGGTCCTGAAGAATAGCAGTGAACCAAAAGTCTATGTATTAATGGCATTGCAGGGTCTTGCTCTGATTACAGTTTGACTTGTGCAATCAATGATCTCAAGCATGCCCTTGGATTGGCAATGAAAGTTAGAATGCCATTTTCATTTTCAAAATGTGGTTAGAAATTCAAGAATGACCTAGTCCAAGTGATGTTTTTTGAGATTGGAATGAATGCTTAATCAAGATAAAAAGGTAAAATTGAATTTTGAACTATTTTAGGTATATCTTTTAGCTGGAACAATTTTATTTGATTGAATAAAATTATTATAGATGGTAAAGTTTTTCTGGGTTTCTAAAGTAAATAAATGTCTAGAATTTGAAGTCGAAACTTGTAGTTAAACCAGCCCATTTGATGAATGTGTATATTTTTTACAGTTTCATATATAATAGTTTTATTAAGGTAATCAATCATTTGGAAAAAAACTATGAATGTGATATTTAAAAAAACTATAAAATGTTTATTTTTTCTAAATATTGATAAAAAAAATTTAAGAAATATATAAAGAAGATAATATTATAAATGAATATAATATAAATTTATTGTAGAGAACTGATTTATAATATGAAATTCATTAATTTTAGTTAAGCATAGTTATAGATGGTGGTAAAATCTCCATCACATCAGATGTACAATAAATATGTAAGAAGAAATAGTGGCAGTAAGCTAGCTTTACAGAGTGTGGCTGTCAACTAAGCTGTATTTGTTGTGGGAACATTTAGCCCCACATTCCACATAATTTGGATCATATCAATCTCTCAATTAATTTAATTTAATTTTGAGGGATGATATATCACTTTCAATTCATTGTCCTTATCCATTATACATTTTCAAACTCAATTCACATACACTTCCAAGCCTTCTCTTGCATGTATACATTCATTAAAATTTATTATTAATTTTTTTATTTAATTAAAAATTATTATAGAAAAAAATTATAATATATAATTCACTCCCAAAATTTATTAATAATCAGAATTTTTCAAAATAAAATAAATTATAATTTATTAATAAATGATTTAATATAAATTCAATAACATATTAATTAAGATTTAATATATAATGATCTATTAATAATTTTATTAACAATAAAAATTTTTAAATTATATTAAAAAAATTATAATTTATTAATGAATGACTTATTTATATTCAATAACTTACTAAATCAAAGTTTAATATATTATTATGTGATTTAATCTATATTTAATAATTTTATTAACTATATATTTAGACACAATAATTTTATTAATCTATTTTTTATATTATGTAAAAAGTAATTAGGATATCTAATTTATTTTTAAAACTAATTTTAAAAATAAAATTTATTTTTTATTTATATATTATAATTGCATCTTATTTTTAATTAATATAAAAAAATTTTAATAATTTTTTTATAATAAAAGAAAATTATAAATTAGAGATAAAATTAAAAATTAATTAGCGATAGCATATTTGCTTGAAGAAAAGGTAATATGTGTTTTTATTTTAATCTTAACTATCTATGTAAAAATCTAATGATTTAAATGAGAAAAGTTCACATTTAAAAAAAAAAATTCATGCATGTGTGTTTTCATTTTTATAACATTTGAGTTTTGTTTTGAATATGGAATGATTACGAGTTGTATAACTAATATGAATGAAAGTGTCTCTTATTATTTATGGTGTACCAAACTTGTTAGGTTTTGGATGAATCATCTTCTATCATGTATTTTCTGCTGTAGATTATTTGTCATCTAACTTTCAACGTTGCAACCTGTGTTAACGACCACTTACCTTTCTGTGCTTGGGTTGTTGAATTGTAGTCCCAATGTAGAAGCAGTAGTTTTCCAAGTTACGAAAAGCCTCCATCTTTTCATGCTCAAAGGCTTTCCCATGGACATCGAGAAGAGGATCAACACAGGCTTTGATGATAGCCATCACCACCTCTCTTTCTCTCATCGCTTCTAGCAACTGCTGCTTCCATTCCCTCTTCACATGCATGGGCTAGATCCAGTTCAGTCTCTAAGTTTTTGTTTTCGACAATTGTTGAGGTCAACAATTAACATCATCATCATATCGATCCAAATCCAGGAAAATTGATATAATTTTAAATTTAAATCCATTTCTATTTTTTTTATTTATTTTAGATAAATTGATATTAAAATTAATATTAAAAATTAAAATTAAAATTAAAATTAAAATTAAAATTCAGTTTTATTTAAATTAATTTAGTCATTATACATTTGAATTAAATAATTAATATATTTTCAATTGTGAAAAAAGAGTGATGATATATAATAATAACAACACTGTGATTTAACAAAAAGATATAAATGTTTGATGATTTTAAATGAAAATTTTCTTTTTATATGCATTATTTTTTTAATTGTTTTTTTTATATAATTTTTTTCTCATTTTTAATCTTATGGTAATATTGTATAAGTAAATATATATCTTCTATGCAGAGCAAAATTTTTATGGTAGATTAACATGTTATTTTTTTTCAGGGAGATCATAAAATATTTTTTTATATAAATTTAAAATGATTTAAAATTTTTGGATGGTCATAACATCCTAATTCTATGTATCTTTCTATCTTTAATATAACTATTTACTTTTTGTTAAATTTTTTAATAATATATATATATATAATATGATTATGATTAATTTTTATATAATGATGGATGATATTCTAATAAAGATTGAGTTGAAAATTTAAAATTTAACCTTATGAATTTAAATTTAAATTTAAAATATATTTTTATCATACAATAAAAATTTATGTAAGCTTATTAGATTATCTAGCTCACATATCATATTTAATAAAAAAAATTAAAACTAATTAAGAAATTAGGAACTACAACAATTCACCAATTAGAAAATTGTCAAAATACAGATTACAAAATTCTCATATTATATTCCAATAAAAAATTTTATTTAATTAAACCCTAAAAAGAAAATCTAAATATTAAATCTATTTTATTACAATAAATTTAAAATAATATAACATTTTAAAGTTTTATGAAATCGAACTTAATTAATTGATTTTTTTTTTTTTCAACCTTAACCACAACCATGATCAATATCTCGCAGGGACAGAGAAATTAAAAACCTGCAAATCAGAAATCAAAGGGCAAAAGAGGAAGGAACGTGTCGGGAATCACAGCTGGCAACAAAGTATTACCGACCAAAAACGACATCACTAAAGAAAGAATGAGAGAAGAGTGTCAGATTAATCTAAAGGTTAAGAAACAACGGTACATCATACACCACCACGTACAAAAATATGGTGCACTGTAAAATTTTCTTCACCTCCTCTTTCCCTGAAGTAAAACTCTTTTGAAATCTACTCCTTTGTATTTTTATAATTGTTATTTTTTAACAAATTTTATTTTTATTTATCTATAATTTATAAATATCAAAACTATATTAATTATCTTTAACCAGTTATATTTTTATTAATTAATATTTTATTAAAAATAAAATATTAAAATGAATGTAAAAAGATAAAAATATTATTAAAAAGAAAATAATAAATTTATTTTAAATTATGAAAATTAATATTTTTATTGATTTGGGTAATTAAATTTTAAATTTAAATATTAAGAAGAAAGTGTATCTTTTTTATTTATAAAACTTAATTTCAAAATAAGTAACTTAAAGAAAAGAAAAAGAATTATTTTGGAAAGAATATTTAAGAAATAAAAAAGTATATAAAATTTTTTATTATTCTTTTTTAAATTGAAACATGAAAAGAGTAACAATACGTTATTTTTAATATATATTTATTAATTTTTTATATATTTTTTATATTATATTATTTATTTATAAATTCATCATCTTTCTCTTCTACTTCTTTTTTAAGTGTACAGATATTTATCATTTTAAATCATAGTATTGAATAGCTGTGAAGAAAAGGTTTTGAATAATTCACGACTATTTTGCTAGGCCTGAAAAGTTCTTAGGCCACAGATTTGGATTAAGAAGCTAGAAAGCCTACCACTGCATGTTGGTTTCAGTATCAAATCCACGGATTAAAGGTAAAAAATAAAAGTTGTTTAAAATAAATTTTAATTTAAATATGAAATATGAATATGTTTGATTGATTCCACATAAAATTAAGTTTTACATGATAAAAATTATTTTGACTTTTGAGAAACTTTGCTTGAAAGGAAGAAGCAATGGTTACCACTGCAGAGCAACAAAATTTGTGAATATAGTTTCCTGTGGGGAAATTGGGAACATGGTGTGTGGGCCTGTGGCTTCAGATTTGCTACACCCAAATAGAAATTCAACTATAACATTAATGTTTCACTGTCATTTTCTTTATTAAATTTTTTACAAACATTTCTAGTACATATGCTTACAAGAGTTTTTTAAATTTGAAAGTGTTTACTAAAAATTTTTTATTGAGAAAATTTTATTTAAAATAATTGAAAATCAAATCTAGATTATAAATGGGATAAATCTTATTTTATTAAATTGATTTTATAAAATTAAATTAAATTTTAAGTCTATTATTAATAAAATATCAAAATTTATTTTAATAAAATTCCTCCATCATTATTAAATCATCTATTAATTTTTTTATTATTAGATTAAACAATATATTAAAAATTTTATTTTATTTAAAAATATTACTTTTAAGTTTATTATTATTAATAAATAAGATAGAATGGTTCATCTCAATAGTTATTTTAGGATTTATTTTATTGTGGTGAATTTATTTATATCTTTAAAAGTAATATTTTTTTATTACATGTAAAGGAAAAGAAAAATGTTTAAGAAAAAACGTAAAATCTCATATCTTTGATTAAAAATTCAACGATTGAAAGTGCATGTGATTGAATGCTTACAATTAAATAATTAAACACATAACTATTTAAACTTAAATGTCAATTTTGATGGGCATTTAGAATTTTTACTTAACCTTTGTTAAAATAAACCTTTTTGAAGAACTCGCCTTAATTAAGTGATTACAACACACTTAGCAAGAATAATAATTATGGCCACCTAGTAAAGTAATAAGTGTTCACGTGACATATATAGGATGAGTTTAGCCTACTATTAACTCAAGGTTAACATAATTAATTATGTAGAGGCATAATAATAAAATATAATTTCATAAAAAATATATTTAAAATTTGAACTAAAAGTAGTTCGTTTGACACACGTGTCTTTAATTAAGTATCTGAATTTAGTCCTCGGACGAAGTTGTGATAAAAATATTTTTATTTTAAAAGGATCCACTCGTGAGAAAAAAATTGTTGGGTTTATTTCTAATTACTTATTTTTTATACTAAAAGGATAATTTTTTTTACTATTTAAAATATTATATATATATTTTTATAAATACTCTGCAAAAACAAATTTCACCCGATTATTACAGTCTTTCATAGATGAAAAAAAATAAAAAATTCCTTTATCAGAGATCGTTAGAAATATAAGGATAGTTTGAAATTTCATTTACTTGATTAACAAATTACAAGTTAGTTACAAAATAATTTAATTTGATTTTTTTATTATATATGATTTTTCCAAAACATTTATTTTAATGACATTTAGGCAGAAAATATTTGCAAGTTATTCTAAATTAAAATTACTAAAAGTAATAATATTTTGGTAAGAATTAAAAATAATAATTTTAAAACAAAACAAAAATATTTTGAAGGACAAAAACATATTTAGGTTTAAAATTTTATATAATTTTGAGATATATATATACATATATGAGTAAATATTAACTTTTTTATTTTAATTTAAAAGAACATAAATAGTTATAATAAAATGAAACAATGAAGTATTAATTACATTTTTAATTATATAAAATTTTTGTAAAATTAATTAATTTATATAGTTTTTAAATTGAACTATTAGATGGATAATTTTTGTTTTGATAAAAACTTTGGAGATGCCACATCTTACAAAGTTTTTTGTTTGTTTGTATTTTTTCATGCGCTCACTTTAGTGAAACTTGGTATCTTATTATTCTTATTACTATTTTTACATATATTTGAAAATACAGTCTAACTAATTTCTAATAGTTAATATCATTTCTATAAAATTTAAAAATTATCATAATAAACATCTCCTCTGTGTAATTTGCTTTTGATTCTTTTTGTTGTTCAGGTTACAATCCCAGTTTTATATTTCTATAAGTTCACATTTATAGTAGGAAAAAAAATTATAAAAAAAACACAAAGTTCTAGGGACAAAACAAAGGTGGAGCTTTTGGTCCCACATTTTGACGGAAAGTCAGAATTTGTGCATTGGATTCTTAAAAAGAAGAGAAAAATAAACTTTGTGGATCAAGCCATTGGATTAGAGAAATTTGTGGGTATATTTGGGGATCAGATTATTTTTCTCAAGAAAAAAAAAAAAAAGATATAGGTGGTAACTAGGCATTGTTTATTCATGCTTTAACATAAGACAAGTTAAAAACCTTGATGCTACAATTTCATAATTCAAATTTGTAAACTTGGATCTGTCCAATAAGAGAGAATAGATAGCCATGATGAGAACAAGTATCACATAAAGTACATGCTTGGGAAAAAGCACCCAAGAGATTCAAAAAATTAGCAATGGCTTTTTCTTTCTGAACCCTTCTTTAGTTAAATCCTAGAATCACTTTTGACTTGCTCACAACCATGATTCCATCAAATAACCTTTAATCACCCACCTTTCAAAAGGAATTAAATCTTCTAATTATCTACATCCACCTTTCATTTGTTTTCTTTCTTCCCATAATGCTTTTTCTAGCTGAGACACAAATTATTGCATTAACTATGTATGCATTCTGCATTCTGCATTCTGCATTCTGCATTCTTTCAAGCAATGCCTTTAAACATAAAATTTAAACCAAAACGAAAAGTGAAGGAAAATGCTCTTGTACAAAAATTAGCACATGGCACATGAATTTTGCAGCAATCCCTATCTAATTTATATTCTCCTAGTAAGTTTTATTGCAGTACCAGCCTATAATATCACATTGCCCATCTCCCAACTTTCTTTTGAAATTATAAACAAGTACAACTTCATTTGTTAACAAAGTTAGCTTTAATTTCAACTGTTTAGTCTCTATTATTGTTGTATCTAACCACATGACCACTCTATCAGTTTTACTTTTTTTTCATTGTCATCTAAAGGGAAAAGAAGTATTTTTCTTTTGTATCAATTATCAAATAAAGCAAGAAACTGATAAAAGAACAAGTAAACATTGAGTGGCATAAAAGAAAAGTGTATATGTTCATAACAGTATAACACTGTATCCTGAAAAGAGTATCCCCTTAATCAGAGGAAAATTAAGAGACAATCTGTTCAAGATTCTTCCAAGACCAACATCTTTTTGTCCCCACCATAACAACTAAGCCCAGAAACACATGAGGAGTACAGCTTATGCAGGATCACAGATATAAGCATCTAGACTTTTACAAAAGCAAACAAATTTGAAAACACTGATCTCTGAAGCACTTTGGCTATGCTCATAGGATGTTGATCATTTAAAAGTTAGAAGTATCTTTGAAATGTGAAGTGGCTAAAAGCTGTGTGATGTGTTAGACACATACATTTGGTTTTAAAAGATAAGTAGCAAATCATGATCAATTTTGGAAGTAAGTGACAGAGAGATTAGGGGGTCCTTTCAATTTTTAAGTATTTTTATCAAACATTAAATGACAGTGAAGGGTCCATTATTAATTAAGCTTCTCATTTGTCCATATATAATAGGACGTGAGGAATAGAATCACTACCTCAAGAAGCAGAATCAGAGAGGACACACTCTCATACAGCACAATCATTGAATGTACCTTATAGTTTTTGGTTTGGAAGCTAATCAGATGCAATGTTTTGTCATAATCAAAAAGGTTTCCTACCAAAAAATGATGTAAAATTTGATTAGATCTTCTTGATAGCTGAGCTACCTTAGTTAACAGAATACAGTAACATTTAAAACCTTAGCTTTCATTCTCCCCACCCAACAAATCCAACATGTGAAATTGTTTTCATCTTAATACAATAAGGTGATCAAATGTTGGACCAAGCTGGATCTAACAATTAAGTTTTTATTTCTCAAACTTTTTTGATTTTCTAGCAAGGGAAAGTGATGCAATGATTTACTTAAAGTGAATATGCAATAGAATACCAAGCATGCTTATGTGCCCTTCTTCTCTTCTTGTCTTTTGTTCCGTATATCAAGACTTGGTAATAGTGGTAGAAGCAATTTTGTACAAACCATTCAAATAGGATTGCAGAATTTGAGCAATTTTGCCAGCAAACAGACAACAAAATTAAAAGGTGTGGAGCAGTGTGAAACATACATCACTGTCATGGCGACTATGGGTACATTGCAATTTATTTTTTTATAATTACTGCAAAAAAAAGGTTAAATTTGTAATATAATAAATTATTAAATATAATATCACTAAGTGGTTTGTACCGACATGAGAACTTTAAATTCCACTTGCAATAATTGCACAATAAGAAAAAACAATTTTTTTTTATCACATGTTGGAAAAGTACATAAATAAAAATATTAACTTAAAGTTCTGATGACATATAGTTAGGGTTAGCTCATTTGGATTATGTTGAACTTAATTCTGAATTCTATTGCCAATTGCACATCAAACTATTAGCCCATGTGCCCACTTTATCTTAAAACAATATTTCTTTTCCTTAAATTTTCATGCATAAAAAAGAAAATAACTTTGCATTTTTTTTTTCAAATACAAATATAAGTTTCTCAATCTTATTTTGTTAGGTTTGTCTCAGTTTTAAAGATGTAACCCAAATTAATAAAAATAAACAAAATAGTTAAATAAAGTTCATAGTTGTAAGAAGTAAATAAATAAATAAATATTGGGTCAATGTGTAGGCCTAAACCATTGTAAACCAACTCATATTGGGCCAACTACCATTCTGATTTGAATATGGTTCGAATAAAAGATGTATGACATGAAATATTTATTTGGAATATTTATTATATAATTGAGTTGAGATTATTGGGTTAAAAATTTATAATTATGTTATCTAATCCAAATCTAATTGGATGTATAGAATGAAACCGACACAAATTAGTTTAACATAGTGAGTCAAGTAGAAAAGTGTGACCCTCTAACCCAATTCATATTCCAAAGACACCATAATTTTTAAACTCAATTCAATTTTATGTTGAGCAAATAGACAAATAAACCATTTTGACCCTATTTTAAAAAAAAATATAAAATTAATAAATAATTCTAAATCCAAAATTTTTTAAAATAAATTATATTTTTTTAAAATTTAAATCACATAAATATAATTTATTTTAATTCTAAAATATAATGATTCAATATATAAATTATAAAAAATATATATTTTTAACAAAATGATATTTAGTTTGATTTTTTTTAATGTTGTAATTGTTGTTTTATAGAAATAATTAACCCACAAATTTATAGGTTGACCCGATCTAAATTCATTTGCATGAAAGGTTAAATAAGGTAATAAAAAAATAATCAATTTTAATTTAAGCCATAAATTAAATTTTACTTGCAGTTTTTTCTATTTGTAGTTATGTCTTGAACTACAAACATGTATTGTTTTTATTAACCTACAACCATCTAAAAATCTAGACCACAAATATGTGGGCTAAATTTGAATGTCTAATGGGCTTAATTATGTGTGAATTTCATGAGTTAGGTTGATTGGTTGGTAACCTAAGTTATTCGTTGCACTTGAAATCAAATGGACTTTAATAGAATTGTGTGATTGTAGGTCTATGTTATCGCACTTGTTGGGTAAAGTTTATCTACTAGAGTTCATAACTAAGTTAATCACTTACAAATTTACCTCAAGTCTGAACTAAATTTCTCTCAACTTGAATGAAACAATTGAATTACCTTGATAAGGTAACTAATTGTTATATTTTTACTCTTTCTCCTTGTTCAGCATTATAAATTCTTTCATACAATCTCTTTAGTTCAAGGACATTTGAATCAGTCCATTCTTATGTTCTAAATTTACAATATTAATAGGAATTTGTCATTGTTGATAAATATTTTATATTGTATAAGGATAGTATTAAATTAAAATATATTAAATATGTATAAACTAATTTTATAAAAATAAATTTAATTTAAAATTCATTTTTATCATTGTTCGATTTATCCGTCATTTCCTAAATTGTTATTAAATTATCTATAAATGTCTAATCCTATATTTGAGTTAAAGAAATCTAAATATGAAAATGTAGTAAGGATTCAATATTATTTAATAATATTATTAAATTAAAATATATTAAATAAGTGTAAATTTTATTTGATAAATGGGTTTTATAAAAATGGTTAGATTTAAATTTTACTTTTATTAATTTTATTATTAATTTAAATTAAAATAATGGAAAGTGATATAAAAACCTAGCGTAATGAATAAGTCTAAGGAACAGTTAGATTTACAAGGGGAGAGTGCAATTCAAGTGGTATGCAGAGGAAACCATGATCCCAAGCAACAATATAGTATACATATGTTCATACTTGTTGTCGTATGGTCCTTCATCATATAATAATAGGATGTGTAGAACATGCCACTGTGCCACACACAAGTTCTCATACTTCAGAAATAAGTCACCCAATACCTACCATCATGACTCAAGTACCATATGAAGAGCACAAAAGCAAGAACGAGGAAGCACTTAGACCAACTTCAGAAAAAATAAAAAACACCAACTATTATATGCTTCCAATATTTCTTACTCATTTACATGGCAAATGGCTAAAAGTCTTTTCCGTGAAAGGATGGCACAATCATGTTTCACTACTATTGGTAATGGGATCTGCAAGCAACACCACTACATACTTTACTGGTTTATTCATACTTGTTATAAAATTACAAACTTTTTATATCATTTTCTTTATATTAGAAGATACTCGTTTTAATTCTTATTGTTGAAAAATATTAAGTATATTTTCTAATGCACCACCAGACTATAAAGCGAACAAAATAATGCACTTCACACTTTTAGTTAGTGGTCTTTGGTATATATTTTTTTTCTATCAGAGTTTTACTTAATCAAGTGGGTTAGAAGCTAATATCACTTGTTACTATTGCATATGTAACAAAATTTTCACACATAACAAAGATTGAACACAAATTTCCTTTTACATATAATATGCGAGGACAAATAGTGTCTAATTATTAAACCAAATTTCCTTGTTATTTAAGTTTACCTATAAAGTTATGAAACATTTAAGTCAATTACTTATAAAGATAGTTATGAGTAAACCACATATCTAACTTAATTGATAAATCATGCTAAGATAACTTGTAGCAATAAAATCTCTTAAAAGAGTAACTTTATTATTATATGCACCAATCAACTTAAAATTGTGTTAATTCAATTTCTAACTATGTATAAGCCTTTACTACTTGATCAATTGATCTATTTAACAAATTAATCTCTTCTAATATATGATTTTTTATACACATAAAACTGAACACATGCTGAAAAGGAAAAAATTATCTTCAACCATTTTACACCATCTCGGTCATAATCAATTAATCTTATGCTTTATAATTTCTATCAACAAGTAACTCCCTTGTGTTGTGCTATCCTCAACACTTCATTGGAAACACTTCTCTGCTTTAAGAACCAATGAGATTCAATGATCATCTGCAGCAGTCATTTTCATCCATAACACGATCAATTCTCTTAAACTTTCAACATCTCTCCTCCGAAGAAGCCATGAATCATGACACTGAAAGGCCATACCGGGCATCATACCATAGAGGCTCATTTCATCAAGCATCTTCTGCACACTTCTGCAAACACCCTGCATAATGGTGGTGGTGCCAGAAACAGTATTCCCACAGTTTCCTTCACTCATCACATTGATAAAATAAAGAAAATTTCGAGAGAGCTTCATTGGGTCAGAATAAACAAAACATTGAATCACACGCAATGTGTTACATACAATGTTGGAAAATCAAATCAACAAGCCAAGCACATTGCAAACTCTGCAACTTCAGTTGGCAATGCTGACTAGAGTTCTTCTGTCACTTAGTATCCTAGCAATATGTACAGAGTGAATGATGAATGCATAGAAATAATGAGCATGTGACAAGTATATTTCTTCTTTCAACTGTTGCCAAAAACAAATAAGAAAACTGCATTTCTTTTTTCTTTCAAACTGATAAAAATTGAAATGCTATAAAACTTAAGAAGTTTCAGATAGATCTCAAAATAAACATGTTCGAAGGAAATTACTGTAGAAGAAAGTAATTGCATTAAATGATTATTATTAGTTGAAACTGGAAATATATATACTTATGTGTCAAACTTAGAAGCGAGGTTAAAATAATTAACAAAAAAAAAGCCTTGCTATGGAAGATTTTTAAAACGTCATAGTGACGATACTAGAAAACACGATCCCTGAATAAAAAAAAACATTTATGACAGCTTTCGAGGATTTTGCCTAATCCACCATATAAAGAGACAAAAGATTTAAGTTGAAAACATGAAAAAGGTACAATAAAATATTAAAAGAAGAAATTTTAAAGGGTATATAAGATGGCACCACTGTAATGTGAATGATCACATATCAGTTCGAATTCAAATGAATTTCACTTCAACAACCCCATATCAAGGTTGGACACTATATATTCAAACATTTGAATTAATGTTGCATATCCTATGTTTCCTTGTAATAGTAATATGTACACATGAACCACAACTAACCTAAGAGAAAAAACGCGTGTCCCTATATATATAATAAAACCTTTCACAACTTATAAAGGTCATAAGGACTTTAGAATAATAAAAGAATGGATTTTTAATTTCACTCTACTTGTTAATCAAATCTCATTAGAAAAATAACTCGATTTTGGTACACTAATTGTCAATCAATTTGGTAACAGTTTAGGTATAAATTTTTAAAAATGGTAAAAGATGGTTGTTTTCAGTGGTATGATATGATAATCTACAATTAATTTATAATTTGAGCACGTTCCACTTAAATTATAGGAAAAAAAATGTATTATCATGTTCATCTTCTCTTCTTTATCTTTCACTTTTTCCCTAAAAGAAAAAAAAAACTATACTTTACTGAAGCTAGGATTTTGTAGTTAAATTGTCATTCTCGTAATCTTGCAATAATGTTGAAGAAAATAGGCTCTAGTCTTATATTTTCAGTTCCCAAAAGAACATTTTTTGAGTGTTATTTGAGTTCGTCTACTAGGGTTTAGATTATGCTCTTTCAAAAGTATTAGTAATTGGATACAAAATTAGAAGATCCATTAAAATAAATAAGATTAATAAGATATTATATTTTTAATAATTTCTAACATATAAATTATATTCAAAATATTGTGTTAAAAAGTGTTTGAATATTTTCCTTAAATTATTAAAAAGAGGGTGAAAATAGAATAAAAAATACATAAAAAATAGTAATTCATCTTCACATCTTTTTGGTATGAAGAGTAAAAAATGGGGGCTTATAAATTTGAAAAAAGTTATCTCTTATATTATATATTAATTATATAATTAATATTTATATTCTATAATCTAGATATATTATAATATAATTAATTATGTCATTAATATTTTATTAATATTAATATTACATAATTAACGTACAAAATTGATTAGGTAGTATAATTGATTATATAGTAAGTATTTTATTAATATTTAGTTTTTTATTAAATAAATAGTTAAGAAATAATATTAAAACAATAAATAAATTTATTAATAATAAATAAATTTTATTTCAATTTTCCTTTATTTTTATTTTCTTTCATTTAAATTAAGCAAACTCATATTTTACTCTTTTCTATTCTTTTTTTTTATTTAATTTTTTCCTTTTTCACTCTTCTACTTTTCATCGTTCTATAAGTAGTAGATGGATGTAAAAGAATTAAAATTCTGAAGAAAATCTTGAGCATTTATTACATTTATGGTTGTGTTGTGAGACTTGGACAAAGTTTGTCGTGGACTTTATGACTTTAACAATGTCGTGTGGACATGTGAGTGTTGGGTCCATGAAAATTTTTCCAACAAATAAACTACAAATGTTAATAACGTGAGTTTTGGTTGCAAAACAAGTTGTTTGCTTTCTATTGGTTGAAAATTGAATGAGAAAAAGGAAAAAAAGAAAAGGGACTTGAGAGAAATGATACATGGTTTATGGTTATGGTCACTTTTTGTGGAAAAACAAAGTCTTGTGGTTAAACAACTTTTGAAGATATTTTATGGAATTCATTTAGATTTATAATTCTTTTACTTAATAAAACTATATTTTAATGACTTTTCTCCTATATCTTGTGAAAATAAATTTATATAATAAACTTTTTATTAAATGGAGTAATGGTTTGTTTAATCAATCACAATCACATTATTATATATTTGAGGGTTCATTTTATCACTAGGAGATTATTATTCTTACCGTACCTTGTAACCATTTGAACCTAATTATAAGTAAAATTAACTTATGTTTATGCTCTTTAGAGTTTTTTTATCAACAATAAAATAAAATTATTAAAAATAATATTTGAATTAATTGAACGATATTTCTGTAATAATATAATTAAATATAATAAAAATGGTTACAATTTGTTAATATTTGAATTAATTAAATTTTTTATCCTTTATAACTAGGTCGAGGAAAGTATTATAGGGAGAGAAAAAATAAATTTTATTTATAATATTTGAATTTTAAATAATGTGTTTTTTGTATTTTTATAAAGACGGAATATATAGTTAATGCTTCATGTATAAAATTAAAATATCTTTAATTAATTAAAAGAAATAAAGTTAATTTTTAAATAAATTAAATAATTATTAAAAAAAAAATTAGGAGTTAAGGTTTAAGATTTAGGAATAAAAAGTTTCTGAAAGACAAGCTAGAAACCCTGCACCTCTGTAACCAAAAACAGGTAACACACCATCTATCCATCTCTTGCAGAAGTGACAATGTAACTTTCATATTGATTCAGTGACTAATCATAAGGTGAAACAACGCCATTATTCATAAAATATGTCAATAGGAGAAATCAATCTAGAAAAGTAGTGTGAGATGGATTAGAGTTATAGATACTCTACACCGGTAAAATTAGTAGCAATTAACACTGCAATGGGAAAGTTTTGCTATTACTTCCCTTTCTCAGTCTCTTTGATATCATCTATGAGAAGTAAGTGAATTCGAATTCGATTGATGTGAAAAAGGTAAAAAATAACAACTCTAATTTAAAAATGATAATAATAATTTATCCACATGAACTATAACCAAAATCTTCGTTTCAATAAAACCATAATGTGGAAAATGGAGTAGGAGATTGCATACTGCTAAATGGACCATACTTGAATGTCTTACATTTTGGATTGTTAGTGTATATTGCAGAAGCACCTGTTCCAGTTGAATCAATTCAAGATATCATGTATTACTTCCCAATAACTGGAAGTAAAAAGAGCATCATAAATTATTATTCTAAAGATCACACCAACCACAAATACTACATAATTAAATAGGGAAAAGAGATGGGTTCATAAGAATAAACCCCACCTCTTGAAAAGGCAAAGCAAAGCATCAAAAGCAACAGCTAATGCCTTATCCCCTCAAAGAAAGGGAAGAAAAAAAACAAAGGGTGTCAATTGCTAAAGCAAAAGAAGCAAAAGCTAAAAGTATATATGATCTGTTCTATACCATAATCAAATCCTCAATAATGCATAACATAAACATTGTATTCAACAGTAGCATCCCCACTCTTGTAATCAAACCAATGAGTCCTAGCTTCTGCATACCCTCTAGCAAACCTGAAAAGTCCACTGCCTCCAATCACAGGCATCTCCCTCACCTTGTTGAAAACACAGTTCCTCCCCAAGATGGTGATGGTGCTGCCATTGTACTTCCCTTCAGAAAATGCTAAGTTCATGGCCATGAGAAGATCAATCTCACTCTGGGAAGCTGAGGCATAGAACCCCTGAGCCTTCCCCACAAGCTTGGAACTTAATTCAGGTCCCAAAGTCAAAGGGTTATCGATCATGTTGACCAAGCCAAATGCTGAGGTGGTGTTCAGCTTCAAAGTTGGTGGAACAACCGCCACTGAAGTGGGTTTGCTTCCACTCACTACGTCATGCCAATAGAACTTGAAATGGCTGAGTTTTTCTTTTCTCTTTAGGCCTAACAAGTTGCGGTCTACGGCATGACCAAACTCGGTGTCCTCTTGGGCATTGAGGAGGTGGGAAGAGAGGAAGAGGAGGAGTGAGAAAGTGAGGAAACAATGGGGGGTTGACATGGTGCAAAAATTGGAAGGGGAAGAAGAAGAGTTTGGGAGTGGAAAATGTGTAGAGGGTGAAGGGGTTATAAGGAGACAAGGGAAGTGGGGAAAGTGTGGAAACAGAGGAATGGGTGGGTGTGGTTGTTGGTGCCATCATTTCCTACAACTCTTTACTCACACTAATGACTTTTCTTTTCTTCCACAAATAGAACCAAATTCTTCTCTCCTTTTTATATTTCTACTAATTACTTTTTAAATTATATCTAACTCAAAATTTTAATTTATAAAAAAGTATATAAAAATTAAAGATGGTATAAAAGAGAAATCGTTGTATAACTTAAATTTACTATGTATTTATATTTATTAGTATTTTTTTTTCATTATGGGAGGATGAAAATCAATATACTTTTAAACTATTTTTATTTAATTAACTTTTGTTCTGAATAATATTAGAATTCAGTCTTCTTAAATAAAGTTTTTAGTTTAAGTCTTATGATAAAAAACTGAGTTGAAAAAATATGATAATTCATATTCTTATTATAAAAATAAAAATTGCACTCTTCCATCTTAAACTGACTTAAAAAAAAATCTCAACGAAATGTAGTAAATTTTTAAATTTACGAAAAGAAGAAGAAGAAAAAGTGACATGATTGGAAAGAAGAGTTTGTTTGAAGTGATTGCTTCGGCACGAATATAATGGCCCGCGTGACTCGTGTTTAATAATTTCCTGTCAGAATTGTTAATTAATTCATTTTTTCTAAGGACCGCTTTAAAGCTAAAGCAAGAGTTTTAAGAAAAAAAAAAAAATAGTACCTGTATATTTTTTTAAAAATAATTTTAAAATTAAATTATATTTAAGAATATTTTTCAATTAATATAGTCTAAGTAACAGTTATTTTTTTTATTGATACTACAGATAATATTATAAAGTAGTGATTTTTTTCAAATAAATAATATTATCTTTTTTTCTTTTTCTGAGTACCTCTACTTCTTTTTTTCATCTTAAATTGTCCATTAACTGGATATTTAATTTGAATGTCATAACACTTCTTTAATCAATATCTAATTATTTTTTCTAAAATCTTATTATTGTGTCACTGTATGTTTTTTATATAACGGCAGAACAAAAAGTTTCATATTTATAAGGATCGGATTTTAAAGTCCAAAAATGTTTAGATTAATTAAAGAAAGATAATTTTATTAGATTTTAAATAAAAAACTATATTTTATACAATATTATTTTTTTTAAAATTTTTTTTATCTGAATTTGTTTAGATTCTTTCTAAAATCTTAAAACCGTTTCATTCTCATTTCCAAAATCCAGAATATATCAATTAGAAAGTAAAAGAGAATAAAATAGGATTGTTGAATCAGAATTTAACTTGGTTAAGTTTCTTTCTCTCATTTTTTTTTTTTTTTTTTTTTTATAATTTTTTTGTAAGAATATATAGTTTCGCATGTAAATTTTTTTAGTAAAAAAAGCTTCTACTAGCCTATGTCCTAGCGATAATGTTATTATTAGAGAGAAATTAGTAAGAATTATGATAGTACTTAAGTTAGATAATATGAATAGATTGAGACTGTAGTTGGATTATAAAATAATGAAAATTGATGTTATTTAGAATTTTGTTGTATATTAATTATGAGTTAATTTTAGTTTTTATATTTTAGAAATAGTTATATATAATATAATTTTATTGAGAATTATAAGAATGATAGATGAATTTCATGAAATTAACATGAGTATTGTATTGAAGTTTGAAATGAAATCAACTTATGAGTTAGAAAAAAAATGATCTTATAATAATAATTTTGTCATGTATATTGTGTATTTAATTTTATATGATGAATTAATATTATTTTTGGATAAAGGAATATGCCGATTTATTAAGATAGTTTGATGGTCATATTGAAAATTTTAAATTTTAGATTAAAAAATTATTAATATTTCTCCTCCAAAATAGATGAGAAAAGAGATAAAAACCAGCGTCTCTTTCTGAAGTTAAAAAAGAAAATTTAATAACCAATATATAATCCCACATAATATTTATTAAAAAAATTATATTTTAAAAATATAATCGATTATGTAATATATAATTAATTTTTTTATTAAATTATTAATTTTTATTCTTAACTTATTTTAAATAAATTACTTTAATATTTATATTTGTAATAAATAAAAAAAAAATAATGTATATATATATATATATATTTATAAACTAAAATTATTTTAATAATATACTATTTCAAGGATCTTCAATTTTCACCCAAAGTTATTTTGGTTATTAAATATTTTTTCTATTAATAAATATTTTTTATTCTTTTACATTAACAAATCAATTATAAACTTTTTATTAATTTTTTTTTTTTACTTTTCACTTTTTTTAATGTAAACAACTTTATTTTTCACACATTTTTTAGTCTTTTACTTTTCCCTTCCCAACTTTAAATAAAAATTTAATATTTCTCAACATTGAATATTAGAAAGTGAAATTATACTAGATGTAAAATAAAAAAAAAGTGTCAATTTAAAGAGTGTCTCAAAAATAAAATTTAATATGAATTTTGAAATTTAAAAATATTCATATTCAATGAATGCTTGAAAGTACTTTAACTAAAAATAAAAGAATAACATATTATATTTATACATATCCATTTCTTTCCGATCAATTAATTAATATTACGTCAATATGTAGATATAAGGAAAGAAAATCAAAATAAGTTGATGAGAAATGGGTGAATATAAATTTAACTTTTAAAACTTCAACCCAAATCTAATAAAGTAGATTGAATTTAAAATTTGTATTTATTTAATTTGATTAAATTTTAAATTTAAATTTAAATTAATTAAATCTTCATCTATTTAATTAGGATAAAAATAAAATTATTATATATGATAAATTTAAATTTAATTTTATTTGAATGAATTTAATTTTTATATTTTTTATATTAAATAATTAAATTATTTTTAAAATTAAATTCTTAACTTTTGGGGGAGTAACTACATTAACTTATAACACATGTCGGATAATTTTAATTAATTTTTTTAATTGTTTTTCTTATTATTAATTAGTTTATCGTTGTTAGTTTTTATTTTGTATTTTTGTTGAAAAACACGAGAACATATTAGATTGTAAAATTAAACACTAGGTCTTTGTTTTTGGAGGAAAGAAATTTTTATTTTAATTTTTTTGATATTATTGTAAATTTTTGGGAATTCAGGTGTAATATAATTTGAAAAAATATTGTTTTTTGGAATAGATTGAGTTGATTTCTTGCAAATATGTTACGAGTTTATACATTTTATATATTTTTATAAAATTTAATTTAATTATTATTCTGACGTAGATGTAAAATAAATATTTTTTACTTTGTTTCAATAATTAATTATTAATTTAATAATATTGAGTAGTGATTATTGTTCTTTTTCTTTCATTTTTTTTTATGTATTTTACACGTTTAAAATTTGCATATGTATTTTTGAGTACGTCAACCACTGATTTAAATAAATATTAGTCGGATGTTTTTGTCTATATTAAAATATTTTTTCCTTTCACCAACTTGCAAAAAACATTTGTTAAATTTACGGGTTAAATAATATACTTTACCTACATTAATGTAGATAAATCTCAGTAATGTTGATAAGTCTCAATATGATAAATCTCAGTGATGTTATTAATGTAGATTAATAATATTTGAATGATAAAAATATTTACGTGCGTTTTTTATTTTCAGTTTTCACTCTTCAATTACAAAATTACGACATTGTTTTCAATCTGTACGAAAGACATTTACAGAAAACACATGACAAGATTGAAGAGAATGATAAAGATATCATACTCCACTCTGCTAAACGGTAAGGGAAATATGGAGAAAAATTGGATATAATTAACTATGTGCCTTGAAGGACAACAGAGAAGGAAAACAAGAAAACTTCATCTGTAGGTGACATGCCCAATAAGAGCTGTAGCCAGAGGTAGGTTGGGATCATCCCTATCAATGTGAACTAAAGCCCTGCATGAAAGCAAACATAGCATGCATTGACGTTAGCAACTTATGAAAATATGATAAAACACAATTCAGAAGGAAAATAAGAAACAATGAAGCTCTGAGTCTAATGTAAAGGGAAAATAAAAACAACAATATGGAAGAACAAAGACAATTGCCTAAATCAGGATACAGAATCAACTGCATTCTACGTCAAGATTCAAATCAGTACTTCCCTGTTATATTGATGTAAGGATGGGAGGAGGAATAAAAAGATCAATATGAAAACAATTGTTATCTAATTTTTTTTCTCTCTTTTCTTTATTCCCTGTTATACTACAGCTATTTCTTTGGCAATTCCTAGAGCTACTAGACAGGAACTGTAATTTATTTACGTGATTTCAAATGACCTAGGTGCAATCGTTAAGTTGGTTCACCGGTCTTTGGTCTTGTTATGAAGATATAAAACCATATCGTCCTAGATGAACCCTCATAGGGTAGGAATCCGACCAATCAAATCAGGGAATAAGGCCTATTTGCTCTGGGAGTTTCCTATGCTATGCTCCAGAGTCCAGACAGTGTAATGAATCAATCTCATTCCCTTGTTCCCCTCTACCCTTATCTGATGTACCCCACCATCTTCAGATCTTGTCCTCACTTCCTCCGCCGTTTGGTCATGAAGATCAGCTTTGCGCACATAAAAAGATGAGCTCTTGGTGTTGTACTTACAGTTTTCATGATAATAATATTTTAGTAATATATTATTTGCATGACTATGCATCTACTGATACAATTTGCTGCAAAGCTTACGTTCTGAAACATCTCTAGTATGTGATTGTAACACTATCATCAACTAAATTTTGGAGATGCACATGATCCAACCCAGGAGTAACTGCAAGAGAAGCTCTTAAATTGTGAAAAAGACAACATATGCAGAGGTGACCTGTTTTATTGCAGTAGCTAGATTGTATTCAACTCTGAAAACGAATGTGTTGAACATTCTTGTATTTCTCAATTGAAGTAGGATGGACACATTCCATATATATGAGATTCAGTCTGCATGCTGCAAAACAAAACACACACTAATTTTTAACTATTTTTGAAAAACAAAAGGTGGTAAATTATGGATTTTGAGACATCATAAATCAGAACATTGCTTTATGCTTATTATTTTGCGACCATAAAATTGTACAAAGGCGAAGTGTTTAGCTGGTTACAAGTTTGTATGATAAAGAAAAGAAAAAAAATACAACATGGTCATGATTAAACTGGGGTTGAACTATTGTAGTGGTGTTTTACCCTGAAATTTGACTTTCATAAATATGTGATTTGTATTGCCATTAAAATTGTAAAGATTGACTTACCAGAACTTAATCCATACAATGAAGTCTTTACGAAGAAGGTGCTGAGGCTTCTCTAATGAATGTTTGTTCTCGGAGGACCTTGTGGAACCCTTTACCACTGATGAAACCACAACCTCCACTATTGTTTTTGCGTGAAAAGCTTTGAATGAAAGATTTCCTTTCTTCTAGATCTTTCTCATTCAGTGCATTGGTGTTAGTGGAGATAAGTAGTTATATAAGAGATTCAAGCAGTATGGAAAATTCAACCTCCACGTGCTGGGATATAGTTTTCAGATGGCTTCAACCCACAAATCCATCCTAACATCAAACGCAAAACTGATGACCTGATAGAGGGCAGTATATTACAATTTCCTACAACACAATAATATTGGGAAAAACAAAACTTCAGATATATCTCGCAAAGAATTTGAGATGGCTAGCAGTTTAAAGGATATGCAGCATTTTCAATTTTCTGCCAGTACACACCTAGGACCATGCGTGACTGAAAAATCAGTAATATGAGGTACACCAGGATCCTCCTAGTTGGTCTGGTATAGCTTTTCATCAGCCACATTGTAACCACAAATAGGCTTCCAATTAAAAATTCAGCTGTTGAGATCTTATTTAAAGTTGAATTCAATTCCATGGGCAGATGCAGTTTCTCCAATATAGCATATGTGAAAATAATACCAGCTTTCTAGAATCATGAATTTAATTTTGACCTCAATCAGCTGTTTAATTTATTTTATAAAAAAGTATTATAAACTTGTGTTTAAAAATATGAATGGATGACATTATTTGAACTAACCCCCTCAAGTTAAATTTCAGTTGAAATGATCTGTCTTCCATATTCACCACAATACTAAGCAAAAGCTTGGCACTAACCACACAGACAAGTTGCAAAGAATAACAAAACTACCACTAGTCACTTCTGCAATTTGTACGTTTCAATTAAAATGACATGAATGCTCATTGTAAATAAAATATATACAATCATAATAAAGGGTATAAATATTATGATTTTCTTTTTTGGAGAAAGAAAAAAAATAGATACTAATAATATACTTTCTTTTTTATTCTCTTTATTTCTTTTCTGCTCTCCTGTATTCTTCTATATTCTCTTCTATTCTCTTCTATATAAACAGATAATACAGTACCATATATAAAGTTTCACTACAAATTTTTCGAATTTAAATTCATACTAATAACAGTAATCCTATAAATAACATTAAACAAAATTAAGATTAATTATTACTGATTACCATATTTCTGCATAATAATTTTGAGTTTAATGTTCAAAATATAAAATGTTTGGTTTCGTTTTCATTTACAAGTCCAGTCAAGTGTTGAACTGAACAATTAACTAATTTGAGACTTGTCGAAAGCAATAACTAAGTTAAATGTTAAACAAGGAGAAAGACATGAAATGAAAGATATCCTTGACAGAAATAGTTTTTCATCGTTAGATGATGGCATAAGTACAAGAAGGAGAATTACCTGCTGATAATCCTTGCTCATTAAATCCATCTACCCTCTAACTTTTTCTGATGGACATGGCAGATTTTAGGCCAAATTTGACGCTCCTACGTGTCGCATTGTTTTTGTAGCAAGGGACATCTCTTTATGGTTAATTTTATTACAGAGACAGGCAGCGTTTCTCCCTCTATATTCTCCAGTTTTTCACATCTTTCAATGACTAATTCTTGCAGCAATGTGAGATGGAGAAGCCCCTTGCAGTCCAACGTCTCGAGAGCTGAGAAATCACATAGATCCAGACACGTAAGGGAGGGAGGCAGCAAACCCTTCTTTGGGAAGGACTTGATGCCATCACATGGACCCTCGACAGTGAGAGAGTTAAGCATATCCATCGATGGCCATGCTAGGTCGCTCAGTAGTTTCTCACAATTGTTGATACGAACATTTCTCAAGCTATGTTGGCAATCAGATATGCGAAGATATTCCAACTTTGGTAGACGAGTACGCATCTGATCGGGCAACGACTTCAACTTGTCACAACCATAAACAATGAAACTAGTCAAATTGGGCGCAGACAATCCTTCTCCCGGGAATGATACAAAGTTGGGGCACTCGCCAATCACAAAAAAAACTCAGACTCTTAATCGACTCTGACCCCGAAATCAAAAGCGATTCCATATTTTCATAGTTTCTGATTTCGAGACTTCGGAGATTTGGAAATGTAACCAATGGAAGAGACGTGAGCAAATCACAACTGTTGTTTATTAACAATGATTCCAGTAATTCGTGCTTGTGTGCCATCGGGAATTTCAGTTTGTTTAAACCAATGATACACAGAGTTTTCAGGGATGCAGGAAGACAATCACCTGGAAAAGATATGGCTGACGAACAATCCTTCAATATTAAAGTTTGGAGGCAAGTAGGTTGGATGTTATTGATGGCCTCCACCATTTGGCTTCCTTGTATCTCTATAAATTCCACCAAATGAGGAAACACATGCAACGCTACTTTGTTGCTTTCACGTATATCTAATCTTTGAAGGGTGGGAGCCCTCGGGACAAAAGAGACAAGAAGCTCGCAATTTGCAACGGTACTAGTGTTTCCAGAGCAGGAAGGTGATTTGGGAAATCACCCCTTAGTTTGGGGCACTTACGTATATTAAGATCCTTAAGCACAGGAAAAGCTTCTGAATCAAAGGCACTCCACACCTCCCAGCAAGGCATCTCAGAAATGTATAAAGATTCAAGGGAGGGAAAGGGTGTCAAAGATGACCAATCTTCGTTCTTATAAAAACCTGCATCAATAGTCTTCACCAAATTCATGTTTGAAATACGGAGGTGCTTGAGAGATGGTAGTTGCCCAAGTGAAGGAAGCATGCAACAGTTGTTACAATTATTGAAATACAGATTTGTCATATTGTGGTAGGAAAAAT
This sequence comes from Macrotyloma uniflorum, assembly GCA_016859785.1. NCBI lineage: Eukaryota > Viridiplantae > Streptophyta > Magnoliopsida > Fabales > Fabaceae > Macrotyloma > Macrotyloma uniflorum. The sequence goes on from BDMB01000017.1 coordinate 4,269,954, forward strand.
CTCCATCCAATCTGGAAACCTGGTTCATTTATAACTTTCTATTGACAGCGATTTCAGGTCTTGGTGAGGTTGTAACTTGTAGAGTACATCAAATTCAATTTGAAAGTCGGTGTTATGGTCGTTACATATAGACCATTCCAAGGATAAATAGTTAACGTGCTTCATATCCTTTATCCTAGCCTCTAATGCTTCATCACCTTTAGTAACATTCTCTAATTTCTTAATAGAAAATCGTCTTCTCTCTAAATTATCACCAATAATTAATAAAAAAATAGAACTACAATTTAAAACAAACGTACACGTAGAAATAATTTCAATTCAACGTTATTAGTGAATTGTATCAGGGAAAAAGCTGAACATCTACCCAGAAAACGATACGGAAAAGAAAACAGAAATTCTGAAACATATGATAATAAATGTGAAAAAAAATAAAGAGAAATGAAAAATCAAGTAGAAAAGAAAATGAAAGAGAAGATGAGAGAATAATAATTTAATTGAGTAAATGACCGTCAGCAACAATTTAATGTTTAAGAGAACTAATGTTTTGAATTAGTCCTAAATGAGAATGTATAAAAAAATGTAACAGTTACTATTGAATAATTTAATAAAAAAATAGTATTAAAGCTTATAATTTTATGTCAAATTAGTCTTTGAATAACAAATTGAACTTTTATGTCTAAAATTGAATAATAAAACAATTTTACTAAACATAATTGTAAGATACCATTGTTTCACTTAAAACATGGAAACATGGAAGGATAAAGTCATCATTTTTTTAGACTAAATTATCATTATTACTTCAAAATTCAAAATCACCATTTATCTTAATTGAATGTTGAACTCTTGTATATTATTCAAGTTCCTTCCATTATAGGAAGATAATAATCATTAACACAGGCATAATCCAACTAAATGTGCTAAAACATTACTTTATTTCCATCCTACGACACGACCCAAAGGAGAAAACATAGACAGAAACAGAGTGACACACTAAAACCATTAAAAAACAACAATGAAAACACATGAACAAAAAAAACAACTAATGATAAACATAGACGTTGAACTCATTTACATTATTCCTGGTTTGTGGATCAGTGAAGATAACGGTAGAATCGATATAGCCAGAAGCAAATCTAAACACACCACTGCCTCCAATCACGGGCATCTCCCTCACCTTCTGCTCGAGGGGGCTCCTCCCCAAGAACGAGATGGTGCTACCATTATACTTCCCTTCGGTCAACGCAAAAGTCATAATCACCAAAAGGCTAAGCTCCCTTTGTGACGTAGAAGCAACTAACCCTTCGGCTCTTCCCACAACCTTCGAGTTCGACTCGGGTCCTACGGTCAACGCGTTGTCCAGAACTGCCACAGAACCGAAGGAAGTGGTCGTGTTGTACTTTGGAACTGATGGAATGATTGGAACCGTGGTCGGGTTGCTTCCGTTGAAGCTTTCGTGCCAATAGAACCTAAAGTGGCTAAGGGTATGATTCTTCTCTATGGACTTAGGGTCTAGTGAGCCCACGAAACCAGTGAGTTCTTCTCCTGAGATGGTGAGGGCATAGCAGGAGATAAGAAGGAATGGTATAAGGAATTTAGTGGCCATGGTTTTGGTGGTTAGAGAAAGTGGATTGTGTGGAGAGAGTAATGAATGAATGCATAAGTTTATAAGGTGAGAGGGGTGTTGAAGAAAGTTGGGAAGAAATGAGAGGTTTGACCCAGCACCTCAATAATGTTATGAAGTTTGCATTAAAAATATAAGAGGGTTTGACCCAGTTACTTTTATTTGAATCAGATTAATGAACACTAAAACAAGGTATTATTTGTTCTTATTTACGCAAACTTTGTATCAGACCTATTGTAGCTGGTTCGTGCCATTTCTTATGCTACGGTCCAGTTTCTTTTCTTAATAGTATGAATTTCTTTTGGCCTCTAAAAGAAAAATACACTGTAAAAGAGGGATTTTCCTTTACTAAAATTTTTAATGCTACCATTTAATTTCTCTAATAATATAGAATTTACTACTCCTTATAAAATATATTTTCCAGTATAAACATTTTGTGTTTGGGCTTGACTCATGGTCAGAGAAACCAACAGGGCGAGGCTTATCAGAAGCGTGAACTTTGAAGTCGTCGCGACGGCCACTGGCAAGTAGCGTAACGTTTATTTTTTATGACCTCATGTTTCGTGTTGAAGTGCCGTTAATTTTCATTTCCTTCTATTAATACCAAATACCAATTATATGAAAATGGCATTGATTATGTCAATGGATTAATTATAACTATTCAATTAATTAATTAATAAGATTCAACTAATAATTATGTATTTAGTAAAATAAAACGATATTTTTTATTCTATTACATAATAAAAGAAATTAAAATTTAAAATTATCTATATGAAAATTTTCTAAATATTTAATTGCATCATCTAAGTTTATTATAGATGTCTATTTTATGTTCTATATTTTCTCTTTATATCATAATTTTAAAGAAAAGGAAGATTAGATAATTTATAAAAAATAATAATAATAGCATAAATATATATTTAAATGTTCAAACATGTAATATAATATTATTTATTTATACCTTTAATATAATATTAAAGGTCTTCAGTTTATTCATATTCAAATATTATATAACTTTTATCACTTGTCATATCTTGATCTCCTTACATAAAAAAAATTAATAATTATCATTATTTTTTTACGACGTGATATTTTTATTTATATGATTTAAAATATTATTAAATTTTTATTTATATGATTTAAAATATTATTAAAATTTAAATATCTTAATCAATTCATGATATTATTAAATACTATAGTACTTCCGTGATAACTAATTTTTTATATTTCATATTATAATAACAAGTAGTTAACCTCATTACCCTGTTTCATATTATAATCTTACCTTAGCAAATCATAGTTCAACATTATTTTTAGAGCAATTAGAGTACAATTATGAATTAGCTACTCAGTTTAACATACAAAAATTTCATTTCTTCAATCAATATCTTTATTCAACGAGTTATTTACTTGTTTAGTAACCACGTAATTGTCTAGCGATCAAACTTCTTAAGTTTTCAAAATAAGAGAATTTGTTTTATCCAACGAAAGGATTAGTCATTCAATACCAAAACTCTCAAGTTTTCAATTTAAAAGAATTTGTCCAATGAACCACTTAATCACCCAACAATTAAATATTCACTCATAAATTACTCTTATATTGGTATAATCTACTTAAAATAACATTTGTTCATGTCAAATTAATAATAATTGCAACCTGATTTATATTAATCTACTGGAGTTTGTTAGCATTTCTCATCATCAATCAACAAAGATATAGATTTTTAAAACATTTAAAAATCAACCTAATATATGGTTGTAACTTAGTAATGAATCACAACAATTACATTAAAAGCATCCAAATTAAAATCCTAATCACAATTATACAAAATTGTACTCATCATTTCACTCAATAATTTAACCACATAACTTTTATTTCAAAAATCACCACTTAATTAAAAAACTCAAAGTGCTCTAACACAAATCCCTTTAAGAAAATTCAAACAATATGACCATATTATTTTTGTAAGGATCAAGTATTAGGTAATCTTAGGAAGGGGTGTGATCATAAGTAGTTTATTTTTTCCTAATCCTCTCCTTTTCACTCTTATTTCCAAAAAATCATATCCCTTATTCTTTCTAATATTTCTCTAAACTTCTTTCAGTTCTTTCTAAGAATTCTCATTCAATTTTTATCTTTTTTAAGATCCAAGAACACTAGGAAAAACAACGTGAAAAATAGATTAATCCTTTCTAAATAGAATTTCGTTTTCAGTAAAATTTAATTTCTCCTAATTTTTAAAGCACTTTGATCAAAATGCTTAAAATATTAATTGATTTTAAGAATAATTTGTTTTAGATCTTTAGTAATATAGATAGTTTTGTATTCACATTCTTTAGAATAAGATAGAACATCTTTTGTTCATCTCAATTTGGGAAAAACTTAATTTAGAGGTAAGGAAAGTTAAATAAGTGTTTGATAAAATTATTATTATATGTGGAAGTATAAATTGAATGAATTAATGGATTAATCGTGATAATTATATTAGATGAAGTTAGAAATTATTTTGTGACGAGATTGTGATCCCAATATGCCATGTTTTCTTTACTAATTTGAAAAAGTGATCTTTATCAAAGTTTTAATTTTAGATGCTAACTAACTAATTGCATTAGTTTCACGCAAAAATAATATGTATAACTAGATATATGATTTTTTTTATTAAAGTTCATGTTTGTCATATGGTGAGATGTTGTTTAAGTAGGATGTAGGAATACGATTCATTAAGTAAACAACATGAAGGATAGTGAAACATAGAAATTCATGGTGAGATTGGACTGAAAAAACAAAGTACAGGTGACATTCATGATATACTGATGTTTACATTCCACAATGTCATTTTGCTGAGGTATTTCAATACAAGTAGTTTGATGCATTATACCTTTATTATTAAGAAGATCTTTCATGAAAAATTCTACTTCGTTTTCATTTCGTGTGATTTTTATTTTGTAGTCAAAATGGTTTTCATGTTGGGTTATGAAGTTAATAATGCATGGGAATAACCCAAGTGAATCTACTGTGATGATTAACAATTGTTAAAAAATATTTGTGACCAAGCATAGAAACAGTGAAGCAATGACCCTAATATCAATGTGGAGAAGTTCAAAAGGTTTAGTAACATAGGAATTACTTATAGAAAAAACTAATTTTCTTTGCTTAACTTGAGGACAAGTATTACAAAAAAAATCTTTTTTGTATGAGATGTAAGGGTAGTAAGATTTCATGACTTTTAATCTTTTAGGAGAAGGATGCCCAATTCTAGAGTGTCAAACATCAATGCATTTGTAGTTATAATTTGCCTCAATAAAAGCAAAATGAAAAGATGAATTTTTGTTAATATGTTTATCAAGAATGTATAACCATCATTTTAACTAAATCAATCCTCTCTTTATATTTTGTTTCCTATATGACACAATGGGAGGTAGAAAAGATAAGTTCTTAATTTAATGAAGTAGTCAATTTAGATATAGAGATAAGATTAAAATGAAATATAGGTATGTAAAGAAGATTATTGAAAAAAAAAAACTTTCATTAATCTTGAAAATTCCAAAATGTGTAGCTATAGTATGATGACCAGTAGGAAGTCTAACATTGATTAGTTTAATTGGTTTATAAGATAAAGAATTACACACATGATCAGTAGCACCAGAATCGATAATCCATGCAAAGAGATTTGAGATTTTGAGTATGTGTTGTTACCTGATGTAGAAGAATGTTGTGGTTATAGATCTAATTTGATTGATTTGAGTTTGATTGGAGGTATTGTTATCAGTGGAGTGTTGTAGAAGATTCACAAGAGTCTAATATTGTTGATGGGAAATTCGAATGTCAAGATTGTCATGATGCTTTTGGTCAAAAGTATTTTCATCTTGAACATCTATATTGATTATTTGAACATTTTTCTCATAATGAAATCGATAGCAAGGGGGATATCTATGTTTGCGAAAACAAACTTCAATGGTAAGACCATATTTCCCACAGTGAGTGTAGATTTTCTTATTTCTAAAGTTCTTTCCATTTTGATTGGATAGGAACCCATGTTTATGATAACAAGTACTTTTAGTGTGACCAATTTTGCCGTAGTGGGAACAAGTAATAGATAAGGAAATAACTTGATTGGTGCTTCTGATATTATTAACAATGGTGTTATTTCATAATTTTCTCTCCTAAGAAACAAAAGAAAAGGTCTTTGTGATAGGTGGAACAGAATCCATAAGCAAAACTGCATGACTTGATCTTCATGTTTTCTTTGGATGATAGTTTTAATCATGGAGCAAGAACACTCTTATTGACAGGTGTAAATTGGATCTAGACGAAAATTCTCTAGTTCATCCCAAATAATTCTGAGTTTAGTGAAGTATTTTGTAATGATAAGTTCGCCTTGATTTAATGAAGTTTTCTCCAATTGTAAATAAGAAATTATAAGAAGATCTCCCTAAGAATATATGGTTTTTAGATCATTCCATATGTCTACAGTCATGTTCATCCATATGATATTTTGCCTAATAAAAGGAAAAATTGAATGAACTATCCATGAAACCACCATATTCTTACATCTATTCTACATAGAATAATTGATATCAACTTTGAAGATTGAGGAAGATTGTCATTGATGAAGTCAATCTTGTACTTTGTGCTGAGACAGTGATTATGGACCTACTTCAAAAATGATAGTTATTGGATTCAGAGTTCTGATACCATATCAAATTTTACAAGAAAAACATTTACAACATGTTACAATATATTCATACCAATTAAACGAAGAAGAGAAAAAATACATAAGAAAAAAAAAACACATATAAAGAAAGAAGTAACAACAAAAATATATTATAACAATACAAATGAACATAAAACAAAGATGAATAGAGATTAATAATATTGAATAAGAGTTGGAGAATAACTTATTTCTATTTTCTTAAACAAATAATAAGATTAAATTATATAAACACCTATTTTATTCTACTTAAACATTTATCTTCTCTTTTTTCCGCTCTTGAAAGACATTCCTCCATTAACAATATTACGAATAGAATAGTATTAAAATTAAATTTAATTAATTTTAAAATTATTTTTGTGAATCTTCAAACTATCCATTATTTTTCAATTTTTTAAATTAAATTTTAATAATAATTTACATCCTAAACTTAAAAAATATTACATGTGAACTCCCTTTATTTTTCAACAAATTACATGAGAAACTCCTCTTATTTTCAAATCTTATTGCATGTGATGGAATGCCACAAATGCAATTTTAAAGAAAACTTTCATGCACAAAATACTAAACAAATGGAAAAGAGTTTGTTATTATCGATAAAAAACTACATGAAATACCAAGATATCTCCTACAAATGGAGATTCATACTTGACCTAAGAAAAACAGCACTGCTAACTTGTACAAATGAAAACTCGTTTTCATAGATAAACGCAGATTTATCTTTAAATTTTTCATTAAAAATCACACTCAACTCATCTGATATTAATAAACTAACTGAACTAATAATGTTTGATTTTTAGGAGGTGAAATAGGATCTCAAAAATTATTTTTTTTAGAATAATATGAAAAAAGAGGAGATACATATATAATTTGGACAAACACCATAAGTATTGCTATAATTTATTCAAATAATAATAAAGTCAGCACATCCTAACCTTTTACTGGTTATATTTTAAAAATAGATCAAATTTGATCCCAACTAAATCGATTACACCTTGCTATTAGAAAAATAAATGCATTTTTACATTAGTTCGTGCTATATGTCAATAGTAGATAATTACAAATTCTTTAATATATTCAGTAGTTAGTTAAAAAATTTTAATATATATTTGGTCGTTCATGTATCCTTCTCGTTGAAACTTTATCAAGGGTTATTTATTTGCACTTCGTCCTTTTTATACAACAATCATTCTTCTCGATATTCAAAATGTAACAATAGTCAATGATGTATTAAATTGGAAGAAATATTGATTAATAAAACACATAATAAAAATATTAGTAACTATTATAACAAATTGGATTAATACTATATATAGGTTAGTAGCTTTCTTTCAATTGTTTTGTACATAAAAGGTAGTATTATTTTTTTAGGAGGAATAAGGGTTTTAGTCACGCTACATTGAATCACCCCTTCTCTAGACAAGATAAAATATTCTAAACCCATATTCAACGAATACCTTTGTAGCATTTTTTTAATTGGTAATTTCTTTGTCTCTTACGTGACCAATTCTAGCAGATAATATTTTTTAAAGGTGTAGTAGATATATAGTATAGCATTCAAACTTGGTGAGATGCTCAAACAATTGAACATATGAAATGAAATGAATGATTGTCTTAAGACAATACCTCCATAAATATTTTTAAGAAAATATTAAAAAAATAATTTGTCTAAATTAATTTATGCATGACATAGAACTAAATTTAACATAAAATTTATTTTATTTTTTTCTAGAAACTTTTAAGAAGAAACCTATATACTAATACTCTTTTTTTAGCTTTGGCATTAATTTCATTTTCCACACCAAAATTGACCTTTTATATCCGTTATTCATGTAGAGTAGTAGATAAATAATAATATTTTATCCAAACTCAGATGGAGAAGATTCTAAGAACTTGCTCAACATGATTTTATTCCATCGTACCTCAAAAGAGGAAACATAAATAGAAACAGAGTGGCACACTAAAGTCTTTCAACAACAATAACAATGATCGAACGCCTTAATTAACATCCTTCAAATGAGAAGAATTAGTGGTAAACATAGAGGTTGTACTCAATTGTGTTGTTCCTCGTTTTGGGATCAAAAGAAACAGTGCTGGACTCAACGTAGCCCCTGGCAAATCTGAAAGCACCAGTGCCACCAATCACAGGCAACTCCCTCACCTTTTGCGCGATGGGGCTTCTCCCCACGAACGTTATGGTGCTGCCATTGTACTTCCCTTCGGTCAACACAAAGTTCGTAATCACCAAAAGGGCAAACTCCTTTTGTGAAGTGGAAGAGTACAACCCTTCAGCACTTCCCACAACCTTTGAGTACAACTCGGGTCCTACGGTCAACACGTTGTCGAAGACTCCCACAGAACCGAAGGTGGTGGTTGTGTTGTACTTTGGTTGTGGTGGAACGATCCTAACCGAGGAGGGGTTGCTTCCACTGAAGATTTCGTGCCAATAGAACCTGAAGTGGCTAAGAGTGTGCTTCTTCTTGTAGCCTAAGGACTTAGGGTCTACTGACCCCACGAAACCCGTTTCTTCCTCTCCTGAGATGGAGAGGACATAGCAGGAGATGAGAAGGAACGATAAGAGGAATTTGGTAGCCATGGATTTGGTGGTTAGAGGAAGTGGAGTATGTGAAGAGAGCAAAGGATGCAAGAATTTATAATGTGGGAAGAAATGGAGTAGGTATGTTGAGCTTCTCTTGCATGAGAGATTTGACCTAACACCTTAGGAGAGTTGAGTGAAGAAAGTAAGACAATGGGATAATTCTTTGGAGTTCTTATTAATAATACAAAGTTGCTAAAATATAAAACTTTAAGGACTTTGACACAAGTTCCATCTTTTTGAATGAGTTCATAAAGGAGAAAAAGACTTGTTCCTACCAAAATCTTTAAATTTTTGACGGCTACCATGTGATTACTCTAATGATATAGAGTTTAATCACTCGTAGTAATAAAATATATTCTCTTCGAAAATACATAAACTTTCTTTGTTTTTGGCTTTTTTGGGACATGGTGATGAGAGAAACTAGCAGGGGTTGATGCTTGTCTGGACTATGAAGTCGTCGCGATGACTATTGACAAAGTAGCGCCTCACATGTTTGATTAGTGTCATTAATTTTCCTTTTCTTCTAAATAAAAGAGAAACACTGATAGTGTCGTGTTTGGTTGTTGCAGTGTAATTATTTTATGGACGTGCCACATGTACTACGTGTAAGTTGGATTATTATAATAGCAAGCCACGCCATTTGACAACACGATATTATCGGAATATATGTATTTTTGAGAGACTTTGGAGTCTTAAGAGAGAGGAAAGAAGGGAAGAATATGGAGACAGTGATGAAGGGGAAGAGAATTGGGATAGAAGCAGAGAGCTATTGATTATTCAAATAGGAAGAGAAAAGTAGGTGGGACACAAAATCGCTCTTATATGAAATATTAGTGTCGGTCAGATAAACTACTCAGTTGCTTCTGATAATAATAAACTATAATTACTCTTTATTATTAATTAGTGTTGGATGTCGGACACTAATTAATTTTGTATGATTAATTTTTTATTTATAAATATAGTTTTCATTTATTTTAAGAATAAAAATTATAAATTTATTTTTTATTTTGATTATTTTCTTATTCAATAATATTTTAACCATTTCAATCATTAAATTATTAAAAAACATTAAAAATTAAATATATCTATATTTATTTTTGAAATAAGTAATCACTTCTTTATATCTATATCTATATCTATCTATCGTTATATATAGAAGATTTGATGAACTTTTTAATGTAAGAATAACAAAAATAAATATTAAATTCTCATTTTGTTGTTAAAAGTGTAAGTGTGTTATTTCTTTTGATATAAGAGTAAGAAGTTGAAGTGTAAAATATTATTTTAATTCTTCAAATTTAATTAGAAAATATTAAATAAATTATTGTCTTGTATTTCTTGACATGAAAAATTACTGTCTGAAATTAAATAAAGTTCATCGTCATTAAGGGAAACTGGCAACAAGGAACGTCGTAACGAAAAGATTTCAATTTCAATAATTTATTCGACATTAAATAAGTGTTCTTAATTTAATATAATTGTTGATTTTATAGTCTTTCATGTAAAGTTTTTTATGTATTAACCCTTTAAAAAATACAATTGTTTTTTCAGTTCTTTTAAAAAAATTAAACCAATTTCATTTCTTAGAAACAATAAAACTCATGATTCCATAAACAAAACTTATCACAGAAAATAATTTTCATATTTTCTCACTCATCCAACCAATTTAAACATTTATAGAAGAAACAAACATGTAGTCTCTTTTCTCCACAACATTAAGATTTAATAAAAAAATAAAAACAGACATATCCAACTTATTTATCATTCATACCCTTTACCCCTGAAGAAAATCCTACGAACAATTAAGGAATTTTAAAGTAGATAATGTTTCTGACATGATGACAAAAGGAAATGCACCCACCAAAGTTTGATTTTAATAGTCATGAGTAAACGTAACGTGCTTTGGCTACAATCAAAAGCTTGCTACCCCAAGTGAGAATTTTCTTCTTAATACTTTTAAGATTTTTTAAAATTAAAAATATAACTAAAGAAAATATATTAAAATATTTTTTTTTTCCTTTTAAAAGGGTTCATAAAAAAATTATCAAACAAACTCTAATCATACAAGTGGTTGTGGTTGTATACATGCTCCTTAAAGCAATCTTTTACTTGCGGAAATTATTAATTAAGAAGGATTAATATTTGTATTCTGCCACCGGCAGAGAAACTCATAATTGAGAGATATATGTTAATTACCCTTTCATAATAATCAAATACACTATGATCTAAGGTAGTTAGAATTGCCACCTTGGTCTTGATTAATTATTTGAAAAAAAAAAAAAAAACAGCTTTACTTTTCCTTTTTTTAAGCATCAATGTTATGAGATTTTCGAATCAGAGGTAGTTGGTTAATGTTAAAATAACTTGTTTTTGTGTTTTAAAAAATCAAATCAGATGAACAAGTCTTTGCAGATCAAAATTACTTAAACGGGAAAATCAATACTATATCATGCATTAAAATCTGAACTTGATGATCAAATTATGATTTAAATTAAGATGTTGATTTATTCATTAAGTTCCACGTAAACCTACCAACAAATATTCTTTCTTTGAAACCAACTAATTTTTTTGTTTTTTATTTTCTTTGGTGAGACTCTAAATGGCACCAAATTCATCCCATTATTCTAGAAGCAGAGCAGAGCTACATTTTCCACGAAATTAATAAACAAATTACAAGTGAACATGTCCAGCAAGAAGCTTTGACTAGGGTTTTTTTATTTTATTTTGTTAAAATACCTCTTATCCTTAAGATATAATTTTTGTAGTATATCGGAAGAGATGGTATCTACAGCTATTATATTTCTTATGTTTGCATTTAAAAGTTTTATAGCTTCTTTCATATTTCTTTATTTATAATACTCATTAATCATAATAATGTAAATAACTTTATTAGGTTTTCTACTATTTAAAAACATTTTTAGTAATTTACAATACCCTTTATATTTAGTATTATATACAATGTCCAATTTATGTTTCATAATGATATTTTTGTTACGATTGGGAACTTAGTTACTGTTTGGATTTTAGGAATGTGTGTACTTAAGACTTTTTTTTCTTTATCCTTGATTTTGTATCATGAGTTTAGCTTGGTCGTTCTTGATTTATTGTATTTTCTTTTATTATATTTTAATATGTAGTAAATTAATAGATTTTTTTCAATGAGATGTTTAATATATTAACATTTACATAAAAATAATTGATGAAAAGAATATTATTATTTTTTTGTTATTAAAAAAGTTAGGGTTTAGCCTTCATATTCAAATGTAGATATTAATGAACTTGTCATTGCTTGTAATATCTAATTGCAAATTTAACTCTATAACATCCATTTTTATTCCATTCACTAAAATTAATAGCATGTTTTCAAGTTAGGTCTATCGTTATGGATAATGTGTTCATAACAAACGGTTTATCCACGATATGCAATGCAAGCTAAAATGGAAAATAAGTATGGAGAGGCGACACTCAAAATTATTGAAACTGAATCAAGGTTTTTTAAAATTGGTGAAATCAATAGGAATTTATCTTTACAACAAATTGCAAATTAATGAAGTTAGAGCGTAAATTTTTTTACTAGCAATAAAGTATTCCTCTAACTATAAAACCAAAAAACAATGATAAAGTATTCCTCTAACTATAAAACCAAACAAAGAAGAGTAAATAAATATAGTAAATAAATAATAAAAAATAATATTAAGGAAGTTTCAAAGAAAAAATAAATCAATTATTTAAATGATTATATAATATATCTACATAAATAAAAGATTAACTTAAGTATAAGTAATAATATTTTAGTTATGTTTCACAAGCTGTAAGTTATAATAATTTTGAGAAGTAGTTCAATCCTTTAAAGAAAGTTGAAATTCCAGTAGTGTAAAATATAGTTATAACGACTTTTTTTATAATAATTTTAAAATAAACGTCATTATATCACTATGGATAGTTGTATATATATAAAGGTCAACAAGAATAAGAGTATATAAGATTATATTTTTTATTTTATATAATGATAATATTTTATTTGCAACTAATAATCTTAGTTTTCTTGATGGGATTAAAAAAGTTTCTTTCTAATAATTTTGAAACGAGTGATATAGGTGAGATAAGTTATGTGAAAATAATAAAAATATTTTAAAATGAATTTAAATGAATGTTATGCTAATTTTAGAAAATATATTTCAATAAAATATTAAAAAGGTTTATGATGGAAAAATGTTCAGCGTCACTTGTTCTATTTAAAAAAGAAACAAATTTAGTTTCTCTGAATGTGTTAAAAATGATTTGGAATAAAAACAAATGGAAATAATTTTGTATGTTATTAGGAAAATGATTTGGAAATAAAAACAAAATATTGAGATATTTATAAGAAAACGATGACATGCTTAAATATAAGAATTCTAATTACTTTGAGGTATTGGATATTCAAACTTTGATTTTGTTGGATTTGTTGATAAAAGAAAATCAATTCTTGACTATGTATTTATTTTAGTTGGTTGAGTAATAAATTATTTATAATTGTTGTATAATCATAAAAGTTGAATTGGTAACATATTTTAAGATTATAATTCAAAATAATTATTATAAAACTTTATTTTAGGATTTGGAATGATTAATAGTATCATGAAAATGAATTGTGATAATTGTACAATAATTTTTTTTTTTAAGAACGACAAATATTATAAGAATGATAAACATGTGGAATTGAAGTATATGATCATAAAAGGAAAAAAGTTTAAAATTAAATAGTTTTTATAGAATATTTGGATACAAATCTTATGATAGTTGATGATTTAACAAATGAATTGTTGCAATAAAATTTATTGAGCATATTTAAAATATGAGTGTTATTTTTATAAATGGTTGTTAAATATTAAGTTTATTATGTTGAATTATAATTTGTTTCTAATTACTTGTTATCTATGTTTGCATATATAATATTGTATTAGAATAATATAAATAGATATTCTTAAATAATAAATATTATATTGGATCAAATTATAAATTTTGAATTATGTTTATATGAAGAAGATGTTTAATTTATAATAAATTATTTTATGACTTGAATTATTTTTTATTCTTAATTATAAAATTATGATATATTTGATATAAAGAGTAATTTAATTATTTTAATATATATTATATATTTTTTTAATTTATCTATTTATTCAGTCATAATGTAAGTAAAAAAATATAAGATTTATAATTTTTTAAAAGATATATAAATAAATAATAAAAATATTAAAAATATACGCATTAAAGATGAATAATTTTGGATTATAATTACTATTTAATGAGAAAATTAGTTTTAAAGGAATTAATATTCATTAACGAATTGACGGTATGTTCTCTAAATTTTATCTAACAAAAGACAAAGAATTTAAAACAAATAATAAGGAAACGAAATGTTATCTTAATTATTTTATTTGTTAATTTAAATAATAAAGTAACACTAAAAAATATTTAAGAGTAATTTCATCATGGAAAAAGATACACTTGACATGAGAATCATTAACTCTAAAATATTATTTGTTTTTATTTTATTTTATGTGTAATGATTTTACAAAACAAACTACAAAGGTGAAAACAACGATGCTGCAGTGCTGAGAACCGTTTGGTCCTCAAGTTTTGACCTCTCGGATACCAAACTTATTAGCATGCATGAATTCACTATATACAATTTCTTCAGACGTGATATTCATCTCATATTTATATTTTTTATTATAATATCATATATAATATACAAGTGAAAGATAAATTAAAATATTATATGAATTGTTTTGTCAATTATTGTATAAAGAAAATTAAAAAAAAAATTAAGGATATCGTTTGCATAAATTTGAGTCCTTTTTAGCCTAATTTAGTCATATTTATTATTATTATTTTTGAGTAAAAAAAATAACCAGATATATATTATAATTATAAAAAAAATATATTTAGCGTTAAGGAATAAGACTTTTCTTACATTAATATAAAATCCTTTTTTTATTTTATAATTAGAGATAAAGAAAAACTAGAAAAATGTAACATTGTTACCAAAAAAATTATTAGGTGGTCTCGCACCACTTCTTATGTAGTTCAGCCAACTTTTAAGTGATACCTATTTAATATTTAAAAATTTTAAAAATGATTATATAGTCTCGTTTAATGTTTTTTATCCCAACTAATTTTTATGTAACACGTATTTAAAATTTAAAATTTAACATAAGTAATACACCTCATAATTTATTTAAGTAAATGATGTTATATATTCATCACGAAAGAGGAAACATGAACAAAGAGTGTCACGTAGATAAAGAAAAAAAAAAGAAAAAACTCATATAACCAAAAATTAGGTTAAAGTGCACAACCATAACACCTGTCTACTATTTTTGTTTTTAATTTTTAATTTTTAATTTTAAATTAAACATTTATTTGCATAATTTTTAAAAAATATATTATTTTTTTTATATTTGAATTAAAATTTAATAACAATTTTTTTTATTATTATAAAGTTATAAGAGGAATCAAATTGACTTATTTTTTAATATTTAAGGATTAAGTTATATATTTGAAAGTATAGGAATTAAAATTAAGTCTATAAAAAACTATAAGGAATATAAATACATTTTCCCTATAATTTTTTAATATATAATAGTAAAGACAAAAAAGGTTGGACTATTAACATGCCAATGATGTATAAGGTTAGTATTTTAAAAGTTATTAACAAATTAACATTTAATATCATATTGATTAAGAATTACTCAAATTATATATAATGTTTATTTCAAAGCATATATTAAATGATTTTTTTTATTTTATATATTAAGAGTGAAATATTAAAAATATTTAATAAATAATTTTGAAATAATAAAAATAAAATAATACTAAATTTTATTAAAATAAGATTTGAATATAAAATTCATCTATGGATAATTTCTAAACTTGAACGATTCTAAAGTTTCAAAAATCTGTATTTGATTTCCATATTGGAATCACATGGACAAATCCTTCGAACCAAGTACAGAATTCTTGACATCAAAACACTAAAACCAAACAATGTGAAACAAACCTCCTCCCACACCCAATTAATCCTAGAAGGAAACATGCAAATTTGAAACAGTGTGACACACAATAAGTAACAAACCAAATAACTAAACCAAACACTACACATAAATTTAACTCCTGATTAGTAATGGGAAACATAAATGTTGTATTCAATGGTATCTCTCTTTCCTGGATCAAGAAAAATGGTGTTAGTCTCAGCATACCCTGTGGCAAATCTGAACACCCCAGTGCCTCCAATCACAGGAATCTCCCTGAGCTTTTGCAAGAGGCGATTCCTCCCCAACACGGTGATGGTGCTACCATTGTACTTCCCTTCAGTTAACACAAAGTTCAGAACCACCAACAAGTTAAACTCCGTCTGCGACGTGCCTGCGACCAAACCCTCGACTCTTCCCACTACCTTGGAGGTTGGGTCGGGTCCCACCGTCAAGGGGTTGTCCAAGATCCCCACTGTGCCGAAGGAGGTGGTGGAGTTGTACTTGGGGATAGGCGGAACCACAAAGACTGAGGTGGGGTTGCTTCCGGTGAAAGTCTCGTGGAAGTAGAACCGGAAATGGCTAATTGTGTGTTTTTTCTTCAAACCTAATGTCTTGTGGTCTGGTGAACCTACGAAACCTGTGTTTGTGTCTTGGGCTGTGGTGAAAGTGAGGGTGTGGCAGAATATGAGAAGGGAGAGAATGAGGAATTGGGTAGCCATAGTTGGTGAAGATTGATCTTGTGTGAGAATATGGAATGAAGAGAGAAGAAGTGCATGAGCAAGAATTTATGAAGGAAGGGGAAGTCGGAAAGTTTCGAGTTTGAACAATTTGAAATTAATTAGAGCGTGAACTAACGTAATCACTTTTCTTACACATTTCATTAGAACACTAGTATATATCACTAGAATTATTTTTATTATATGTGAATTTTTATATAAATTTTTTATAAATATTTGTTGAAAATACTTTTTTGTAAATAATATCATTATAATAATATAATATTACAAAAAAAAACATCATTTATTAAATAAAATTTATTATTGAAAAAAAATATGTTTTTAGAAAAATATAGGACATTGGACTAAGTTCGAAAGATCCAAGGCAAAAATTGAATCCGTCTTCAAAATATATTTCATTAAATTCTGAAAACCTAACTGGTGAAAATCACACTTGAGTAGATTCGGTAAATGAGATAATACTCCTATAATAAACAGCTTATTAGACATATATTCGCAATATAAAATTTATATGCTTAAAATAATCCAAATTTTTTTTTAGTATGAAGTCATGTACACGTTAATAGATGTATTATTTATTAAAATAAATCATTTAAGAGACATAAAAATAAAATAAAATAATTGTAAGAGCAATTGAAATTACATACTTCGTATCTTAGTGTTTTGCATATTTATTTTTGCCTTATTTGTTAATTAAATTAAGTATATTTATGTCCCAATAATAAATTTTAATTTGTATAATTTTGTATGACTCACGCGGCCTTGACTTCTAATGAGTTTTCACGCGAGGCCGCATTACGTTCACCAGTTATTATTATAATAATGATTATTATTATTACTATTCCTATATGAAAATAAAAATATGGAGTAGTTATATATTGTAGAGAAAAACTAAACTGAAGGTAAAACATCACATCCAAGTTAACTTGTTACTATTGATTACTATTAATTAAATTTAAAACCAGTTGACGAAAATATAATATATCAATAAAATAACTGTTTTTGGGGTTTAAAACTATTTGAGTTGTTAGACGGTGTCGTCATATACAGTAAAATATAATTGTTTATTACAACCAAAATAAATTTATTATTTTTTTGTGTTTTAACTTGTAAGCATTACTCATGACAAGGTTCTACCTTCGATATATAATAATACACACATGATTGATGGTTGATATTTATTATTATTGATGTAGATTCTAGTTGATATTTGCTTTATTATTTTTAAAATTAAAATAATATTTTATTCTCAATCAAAAAATACTTCATTTAGCTATCGTGGAAATAATGTTACTACTACAGATATGACTCCACGAGATTTATTAAAAATATAAATATCCTAATAATCATTCCAAAGTTTATTCCATTCCTATAATTTTTAAAATTTTGATTTTTCTAATTGTGTTTTATTTTTCAAGTAAACAACTATTCTGATATTTTATTTTATTTTTACTTCAAACTAATTTTAATAATTAAAAACTCTTACGTATGTCCAGAAATGATAAAAAAACTAAGGAGATCTAAAAAATAGAACAAGTCCGTCGCTGCTAATTAATACACCCGACATGTTTGCTTTTAATAAAAGGTGGTAAACGCAACATGAGTTGGCTAAAATCAAAAGCTTCCTACCAAAACACTTACAACATGTTCAGATGCAAAATTAAAAATAGTTGTAAGGATTGTGAGGATTTTTTTATTAAATATGTGTATTATTGTAATAAAAATAATCTTAACATTTAGCAGTTGAAAAATTGGATTTAAAATCGTACTTTTAAAATTGGTGATTTAATATATGATTTTAAAAATTAAACAATAACAATTTCATAAATAATTATAATAATTTTAAAATCAGTTATTTAATATATGATTTTAAAAATTAAATAATGACAATTTTATAAATAATTATAATAATTTTAAAATCGATTATTTAATAACCGATTTTAAAAAATTAAGCGATGATAATTTTGTAAATAATTACAATAGTCTTAAAATCGGTTGTTTAATAACCGATTTTAAAAAATTAAGCGGTGACAATATCGTAAATAATTACAATAGTTTTAAAATCGATTGTTTAATAACCGATTTTAAAAAATTAAACTGTAGTAATTTTATAAATAATTTTTTATTAGATTAATAGATTAATATTTTTTATTTTTTATCTTTTAAGATAACTTAACTTTTATTTATAATTTTAATTTTTTATAAATAGAATAATACGGATTATACGTTGTGTATAAAATTTTGAATAATAATAAAAGTATTTTTAAATTTTTCTTCTAAAAGATTTAAAAAAATATATATTTTTTAAAAATTTAAATATATTAAATTTGAATTCTTCTTATTTTATATATTTTTTTAATATTTTATTTAAATAAAATAATTCAAAATTATTAATTTAATTATTTTAAATAAATATCTATAAGATAAGATGATTGACTCACATCATCTTATCCTAAATTAATTAAATTAAATTAAATTTAAACTGTTTAAATCAAATTTAAATAAATTCGATTTAATTAAAATTTGATTTAGTTAAATTTAATTTAATATGTTTTAGTTTAGTTTTATTAGAAAAAATTTAATCCTACTTGATTCAATTTGACTTAATTTAGTGGGTTGGGTCTATTTTAACAAAGTTTGTAGGACTAATGAATCAAGAAAGGGTAGATCTTTGTTGGATTTGACTAAAGTTTTAGTCCAAACTAGGTTTAAGCCTAGTTTTAGACCATGTTAAGTTTGACTTTAGGTTAGGTCAAACTCTCTCTAGGTTTAAGATGAGTCTAATTTCGAGTCAAGTTTGAACTACATTAAAGTTTAGGTTTAATATGAGTTCTAGCGAGTATAACCCATGTGCAAACTCAATTTAGATTTGGATTGGTCAAATCCAATCTAAACTAGTTTAGGTCAAAATCTAGTTTAGATTAATCTAGGTCTCAGTCAAGTCATGTCCGGGTCTAAGTCAAATCATATCTACATTTGAATGAAGTTATGTTCAAATTTAAATTAGATTATGTTTAAGTTTGAGTTAAGTTTGATTTAAGTCGAATCAAATTTAGATCATAATCCGATTGGGTCAGGTTAAGTAGATCTTTATTTGAATCAAGTTAAATTCAAGTCTAAGTTGGATTAAGTCTTGGTTGAGTTGAGTCTAAGTCTCATTAGACCAATTTTAGGTTTATTCCAAATCTAAATTCAAATTCCATTCATATCAGATTTAAATTTGGGTACAAAATGAAACTAATAACATATTAATTAAAGTAAAAAAAATATTGATTGAGAATCAATAAAAAATACATAAAAAGAAAAAATATGAATTTTAAATAAAATAAAATGGAGAAAAATTAAATTCTTACCTATTTTAAATAAAATTTAAAATTATTTAATTTTAAATAAACAAATTATTTTAATAAATTTTAAAATTTAATTTTTTTAAAATTGTCTATTCAAATAATATATTTTCCTACAAAACATTTTAAATTCTTCATAAAAATAATTACTCTTATAAATTTCTTATCTACTGAGTGATCAATTTATTCCCATGTCCCACTATCCTTATATCAATTAATTAATATATTTTGTATTCTTTTCTCATTTTTTGACTGCTACATGTTCACTAGCCTTGTGATGGCGCCGCCGGCACTAGCCTAAGTGTGATGCTCAAATTGATGATTAGAAAGAGCTAAACAATTTTAAAATAATAATAATATTAACTGTGTAGTAATTTTTATATTATTTTATATAAAAGCTCAATTTTTTCAAAAATAATTATATAATAATAATAATATTCATAACTATGTAGTACAGTATTAATTTCACTAAAAATTTTATTCCGCATTAAAAATAAAACATATAAAAATTCGACATATTTCATAAGAAATCATATTAAAAACGATAATTTTGATTAAATTGATTGATATATATATATACTAAACCTCTAACAATAAATACAATATATTAATTAAGAAATGAAGTTGACATCTTGAATGTAATCAATCTGTCTTAATTTGATTTTAAAGTATAAATTTATTTTTTATTTTAAATATTGATAATTGCCTATTTTAATTTTATTGTGTACATTATGAATTTAAATGATCAATTATTTTTATTTAGTGATGAAATTCATTATATTTTGAATATACTATAAATTGCCTTTTATAGGTGTAATTGTTTTTCTCATTGTTTTAATTAATTAGAGAGTATTTTAATCAATTAAAATTATTTAAAATAGGAGTTTTAGTAATTTTAATCGATTAATCAACTAAAGTGCACTACAATTGATTTTTTCTTAACTTCTCTTTAGTTTTAATCAATTCTTTCATATTTTAATCTATTAAAACTAAAAGATAATGTGATTTTAAATGTTTTTTCTAGTATATTGAATGGATTTAAAACTCATTTTATTAAAAGATCAATTTCTTACTATTTTCAATCGAACCAATTTATCTCTTTGCTTTTTAATCCATTAAATGTGTCCAACTCCGTTCGTTATAACCCTCAAAATTGAATGGATTAAAGACAAAGCTCTTTTCAATTAGATGAAAATTTTGCACTGTTTTTCTAAATCATCAGAAAATTATTTCACATTATCTTTTTAAATTTTTCTACCTACTCTCATCTTGTCCATCTAATCAAATTCATATCAATTAAAATCTTGTACTGTTGGTCTCTTTTCTCATATTATTTTGCTATCTTTGTGAGTCATGACCTCTTCATACAATTCACTAAGAAATTTAATTGGCTCAATAACAAGAATTATATGTTCTTACAAACTTTTTAGAAACTCTAACTTCGTTTTTCCAGTCCAAGAGAACCCTTAATATGTGTATCAAAATTCATTAATGAAATTCGTAAATTTAACAGATTTCGTAATAAATTTATTAGATTTAATTTTTTTAAGCTTAATTCTATTAGGTATGATCGAAAATATACGAATATTATGGCCATCTATATCTCAACTTTTAGCTTGTATGATTTACATGGAATATAGTATTCTTAATTTTATTTTATTTTTATCTTATTTTCGTTTTAAAAATTATGGAATATTAAAAAAATAGCTACAAACGGTAGGTGTGATAATGTTTACAACGATGATACTAAAGGGCTTAAGTCCAATGATTGATAGAAGAGGCGTCGAGGGAAAGTAATGGAGGAAAGTATGTTCAAATATAAAAGCATGTCATTATGAGGAATGATTTTTCTCATTTTTCAAATCTTTAATAGGAACAACTACTTTTGGAACATCCAATTTGGACCATACAAATGCACGTGTTGTCATTCATTCAACATCAAACTGAAAAGCAAAGCATGAATTCGTAGTTGGTAGAACCTTTACTTGTTCATTTTTTAACTAAACACTATTTCTTTTAACGTAAAACCGTCATATTTGACCATTTTATACTTTCTCATGTTATTTCTTAATACTTTCTAGGAGTATTTATTTATGAATATAACAATAAATTAAAAAAATTTAATTATTTTGGTCCTTCAAACTTATTGTATTTTCGTATATATATATATATATATATATATATATATATATATATAACTTAAGTTAAAATAATTTTGTATCAATTCTCCACGTATTAAAGTTATATGTTATCTAAATCGGTTTATAACTGATTTTTTTTTATGAATCAATTAAAAATTTATCGGCAAGATTTAAAAGATAAGTGATTGATCTGGATAGATATATTAGGATATATTAGAAGATTAGATTTATATTTTTATAAAATAAATAAAGATTTTATGGTTAAATATTTAAATATTTTATCACATATATAAAAGGAATTATCTTGATTTTAGGAAGATAATTAATTTAAATGATATTGAAATTTTATGTATCTTGAATTAGTGTTTGAAATAGTATATAACGAGTGTATAATATTTGATAGTTCATATTGATTAATAAAGCTTATAATTTCTTGTTATCAAGTTTTGTTAGAACATTTAATGTATTGAATATTGGTTTTAGTGTATTAATAATAATTGTATTTTATTATATATATATATATATATATATATATATATTTATTTGCTTTCTTTATTTTGATTTGTTAGTTAGATATTATGAGTACTTTAATTAACTTGGGTCAGTCTTCTATCTATATAAAGTTATACATTATAATTAATTGTGTACGAATTCTGATTCACGATGTATTAAATGAGATTTTATATTCACTATGTATCTTGCTTTGAGTTTTTTTTTTCTTACCTCTTAATATTTTACTTTTTTCATTTTTCTTGGACCTTATTTCGTTGTCAGTGTACTTTAGTTACCACAATAAATTGGTATAAAAATTGTTAAGTTTGGTTTATTACTCGTGAGTTTGTGATCAAGATTATTGTAAGATAGAATGAGTATTATTTTTAATATCGAAAAATTTAATGTGAAGAACAATTATAAACTTTAAAATACATAAAAGGACTGGTGTTGGAGTTAATAGAGGAAAAGACACATTTGGTAATCTTTCTTCCTCTTTTTGATGATATTCTTTATAAGGTTGTGAAGGACAACGTTGTGACAAAAGCTAAAGAAGATTTTTTTTATGAAGTTCATTTGTGATAAAATCTTGTTGAAGATAAAGTCGTTTGAGTTTCATCTTGATGAGCTCAATTCGATTTTGATGGAACTTCACGACATAAACATCAAGGTAGAAGATGAAGATAAAGATATAACAATGATTTTGTTAACCCTCTCCCACCTTCCTACAAAATTTGGTGTGTTCATTGAGCATATAGAAGAGTTGTATCACATGAAGGAATTTGAGACTCTACAAGAAGCATCATCTTTTAGGTTGGTGGTTTTCAAGAAAGACAAGAAAGTTAAGAAGAAGAAAACCAATGTTGATCAAAAGGATATATATAGATACTATAAGGAAACAAGACTTTGGAAGAACGATTGTCTAAGATTGAGGAATCAAAGTGACTACAATTCATAAGGTAGAGTTATCAGACAATGAGATGGTTCTATTTGTCATTGCAAGACAACAAGTGTTTGATAAGTAAGTATTAGATTCTAGTTGCTCCTTTCATATGTGTTCAAGAGGGATTGGTTTACCAAGTGTGACTTGTTACATAGGGAATAAGGTTTTGATGGGAAATGACATTTCTTGCAAGATAGTTGGTATTGGTTTGATATGAATCTAGATATATGATGGTGTGATTCATATGTTAACCAAAGTCAGGTTTGTTTCAAAGCTTAGGAAGAACCTTATATTCATTAGAGCTTTATATATGAATGCCCTTAAATGTAATGTGGAAGGCGGTGTGATGCAAGTGAAAGGTGTGATGTAAGTGAAAGATGTGGTGCAGGTGAAAGGAAGAAAGGGTGATTTGTTGATGAAGGGATCTAGGGAAGAGAATTTGTATTTTCTTCAAGATAAAATTATTGAAGCCTCTAGTTATGCAAGTGTCTCAGCATCATCATTTAGTACCTTGTTCGATGTAGTAGTTTGACTCTTGTGTCTAGGACACATGTATGTTAGAGGGTTGGACATCTTATCCAACAGGTTTGTTGGAAAATTAGAAGATGGAGATTTTACCATTTTGTAAGCACTAAGTGTTTGGAAAGTAGTCGAAGAAGAGCTTTCCTGTAATGTTACACAAGACAAAGGCCACGCTAGATTATGTCCATGCATATTGTTGGGGGATCATCTAAATTTCCTTCATTTGGAGGTGTTAGGTACTTTCTCTATATCATTAATGATTACTCAAGATTCACATAGGTATTCTTGATGAAGAACAAATCTTATTCCTTCATGAACTTTTAGCATTGTACGTTCCTAATGCTTAACTAAATTAGTAAGATGGTTAAGTGTCTTAAGACTATCAATGATTTGGAATTCTACTCTAAAGAGTTTAATAACTTCTTAAAGATACTAGTGGAAAAATTGGATTTAAAATCGCACTTTTAAAATCGGTTGTTTAATATACGATTTTAAAAATTAAGCGGTGACAATTTCGGAAATAATTACAATAGTTTTAAAATCGGTTGTTTAATATACGATTTTAAAAATAATTTCGTAAATAATTACAATAACTGATTTTAAAAGATTAAGCGGTGACAATTTTGTAAATAATTACAATAGTTTTAAAATCGGTTGTTTAATAACCGATTTTAAAAGATTAAGCGGTGGCAATTTTGTAAATAATTACAATAGCTTTAAAATCGGTTGTTTAATAACCAATTTTAAAAAATTAAGCGGTGACAATTTCGTAAATAATTACAATAGTTTTAAAATCGGTTATTAAACAACCGATTTTAAAACTTTTGTAAATATTTACAAAAGTTTTAAAATCGGTTGTTTAATATACGATTTTAAAAGTTTGCTCTCCCTCTCTTGTATGGTATGTTAATGTTTTCACTGTTTCAAACACTTTCATTTTCTGGAACAACACTTTCTCTTAAGCATTTAGCATCGTTCTCTCATCTGGGCTCCATTGTGCTTCCTTCAAACAGTTTAAAAAATTCTCTAGTCTCCCTCTTTGCTTTCACTTCATCAATACGGTATTCTACACTCACTCTTTGCATTTTCAATTTTTTTCAATTCTCATTCATTCGTTCAAACCCTAAAATGTTGAAAACAACATGTGGAGGGAGTTCGCGAGTGACTCTAGCAAGAAGACTCAATGGTATTGCGACGGTGTCTCGTATTGGGAGGTATTTTCGCCTCTGTGTTTCTCTTTTTATCAAAAGACAAAAAAAAAATTGGATTTTTGATTTTGATGTTGTAAAGTTTGTTTTTTTGTTTTGATTTTGTTTTCTGTTTTTATCGATTGTGTGAGCAGGGTGTTAATGCAACTGTAGATGGGGTATTGGAAGGGTTTCCAAATGTGAATGAGCTTGATATTAGTTGCACTGAGGATTTTTTTCTTGAAAATTCTTCTATCTAAACGTTCTCCTCCTGATAATACCAGATGCGGCAATTCTAATGAAAAGTAGAGACTTTTAAAATCGGTTTAAAAATAACCGATTTAAAAAGTAGAGACTTTTAAAATCAGTTAAAAAAAATCAATTTTAAAACCAAACTTTTAAAATCGGTTGTTTTCCAATTTTAAAACTTTTACCTTTTAAAATTGGCTGGATCAAAATTGTCATAATAACCGATTTTAAAAGTAAAAGATAACCGATTTTAAAAATATTTTTTCCACTAATGATAAGGACATCATGAAGCATTGAACTATTTGTTATATTTCACAATAAAATGGAGTCATTAAAAATAAGAGAATGAACAAAATCTTATTGAAGAGAACAAGAAATATGTTGTCATATTTTGTTTTGGACAAACACTATTCATGTGAGGCTATGAACACAACATGTCATCCATTGAATGCAGAGCTCTTCGACACTACTTATTATCACATATTTTCTATGTCACAAACTAATTATAGATCTATCATAAAACCGTAAAACAAAGAAGTAGAAAATTTGGAAAAAAGAAACAAGCAATAGAAGAAATAAGGAAACTTATAAATCAGGACACATAAAAAAGATATAATATTTTCTCTTATTAGCCAATATGACAATGGTAAAAAATGTCCCTAGACAAATAAAGAATATATATTAATTTTATTAACCTAAATAAAACATATTTTAATAACTTATACCTTTTACTAAATATCCTTTTATTCAATATTAGAAAATTATATACTTTCTTAATATATTAAAATTCACTCATAATTAACTCTTTTATGAATTGATTAATAGTTTATTAATAAACAAAATTTAAAAATAAATAATTATTTTTAAAAAATTTAGCATGATATATTTAATTACTAGATTTATATATTTTTAAATATTGTATATTTATAAAACAAATTAAGATTTGATGGTTAATATCCAAATACTTTCTAGTATAAAAAAAAATCATCTCAACTAAAGTAATTTACTATGAATATTATAATTTAGGAATTAAAAATCTTATTTACATTATCTTTACTAAAAAATAATTTCTTATTAAACATAAATAAATGTAAATACAATATGCAATTGATCTCATTTTATTCCATTCTTGGAAGGGAAAACAATGATTTAAAACAGTTACAAAACTACGAACACATTTCCTATTGATCAATAATGTGAGACATAAATGTTGTACTCAATGGTAGACCTATCCGCATCAAGAAAATGAGTGTTGGTTTCTACATACCCAGTAGCAAATTTAAAAACCCCACTTCCTCCAATCACAGGCAACTCCCTCACCTTAAGAGAGAGACGGTTCCTCCCCAACACAGTAATGGTGCTCCCATTGTACTTCCCTTCGCTCAACACAAAGTTCGAAATCAACAACAAATCCAACTCCGTTTGCGACTCACCGGCGTACAACGACTCAACTCTTCCCACCACCTTGGAGTTTGGCTCCGGCCCCACGGTCAATGCGATGTCCGAGATCCCCACAAGTCCGAAAGAGGTGGCGTTGTACTTCGCCAGTGGAGGCACCACGGAAACCGAAGTTGGATTACTTCCTGTAAACCTCTCATGGAAGAAGAATTTGAAATGACTAACCTTGTTTTTTCTGTGCAAACCCAATGTTTTAAGGTTCACTGTACCCACGAAACCAGTTTCGTTGGCTACAGTTGAAATGAAGACGTGACAAGAAACGAGAAGGGAGAGGATGAGAAATTGGGAAGTCATGTTTGGTGCTTTTGCGGAAAATTGTGACAAGTTGGAATGAAGAGAATGAAGAGAATGAAGAGAATGAAGAGAATGGAAGTGTGGAAGGGAGAATTTATAAGAGTGGAAGTCAGAAAACATGGGCCAATTGGAAATTATCTGGATGCATGTATTTGGGTACACGTTTACGTGTTTTGCTAGGTTCTAATTAAATTATTAAGAACTTCATTATTATAGTAATTATTGATGGCTATTTAAAATATGTTAGGTTCAATCATTATCATGCCTCTTATTTGAAAAAACAAAGTTTGCATATACTTCTGATTTAATCATTAGTTTTGTTTGTTTCCTATTTTGATTCAATTGAACCTTATAGTCAATCAAAAAATAATTTAATTAATTAAAAAATTAAAAATTAAAAATAATCAAAATTGCATAACTTTTAAAATAAAATAAATAAATGTATCTATATTAAAATAGAAAAAAAATAGAAGGAATAAAATTATATTTATAAAATTTGGAGTAATTCAATGAGGAAAAAAACCAAATTAAAGATCAAACATAACATTCAATTTGACGTAGAGCACAAGAATATTGGCTTAGACAACCTCTCTGTTCAAGCGTCTTTTCTTTAAAAAAATAACACCACGTTCATTAGTAGATTAAATTATAACATTCAAGTTTGACGTAGAGCACAACAATAAAAAAATAACACCACGTTCAAGTTTGATTCTAGATTGAATTAAAAACTGGCCGACAAAAATACAATGTATAAATTGAATAAATTGTTTTTAGGCTTAAAGCTACTTGAATATATTATTCAACATAGACCTTTATAATTAGTCGACAAACATTTTATTATAACCAAAATATTTTAATCTAGTTGTATTTTTAAGTTAAGATTATAAGTTTGATTACAAGTTTGAGCTTGAGTGTCTAGTTTCTGAAGAATTCTTAACGAAAGAAAAAGTTACTAGAATATAAGTATTGGAAAAATAAAATAGTAAAAAAATAATTAATTTAAATTTTTATTAAAAATTAATGACTATACATTTAGAAATAATAGTTATTTGCTTGTAATATTCTCCACAACCATAGATATGAATATTTAATAGGTTAAATTATATTATTTTGAAGTTATTTTTGGATAACCTTAATGATAATGTTAATAACGTAGATAATAGAAAAAAAAATGAATGTAACAATTAAAATAAAAATTTATATTTGAAAATCATCATAAAAATATTTAAACTATTGGTGTAATGTAATAATTTTTTATTATTAATTATTATTAGTAATTAATTAATTTTTTTTATTATTAATTATTATTAGTAATTAATTAGATTAAATAAAATGTATTGAATAAATTTTAAGTTTATTAGATTAGATAAGTGAAGAAATATTTAAAATCAAATTTTTAATTAATTCTTTCATTTATAAATTTTTAGATTTTTCATCTTTCTCTCACTTTCTTCAAAAATTCTCTCTTTTCTTCTTAATCACTCATATTAGAGCTTTGAATTTCTTTTTAATTACACAGCCGCCAAAGTTAAGTTTTCCATTAGAAGAACAAATCCTACTCTTTAGTTTTGCAATTAGGTGAACGTTTAGGACTAAACAATATGCCCAGTCCAAATTAAAAGAATCATGTAACCTCAATTCATTGAAGTGGAAAAGAAAATAGTGATATCAAGACATGATTATAAGTATTTTAACACACAATATGCTGTTGAAGACTATAAATTGACTTATCTTTTTAATTAAAAAATCAATACCATGCCTATTATTAGTAAGATATAGTAGGCGACTAATTAGTATTCTGTAGAAATAATATCATTAAGTAGATTTCTTATAATTTGAAAGAAGAAAACATAGGACAAATAACTAGTTACTCCTTAATAAACTATTGATTGAAATCAAATCAAGACAGTGTTTATGTTGATTTAGAAAAATTCACGTTTTAGATCGAGAACTTTTCAAAACAAAAAAAAGTAATATAATGAACTCAAGACTTTAATAAATAATTCTCAATGTAAGTACTATTCGATTTGATAATTTCGTCCAAATCATTACTAGTTAAAACAATATAAACAACATATACTAAAAAGATAGTGATGCGAGAATTAGCTTCTTTAATGAAAAAAATAATAATCTATAAAACTTTAAACATATTTAAGAGAAACCAAAGTAATAGTAAGCTTTGTATTTCATTTTCTACTCACCTATTTAAAACTAAAAAGTGATTTGTGTAGGTTAGAAATGTGATTGGGAGATGGAGAAGACGAACTACGAGGAAGAGACATATACTTGTTTAGATAAATCATGTTCATGAAAAAATACATTATTTATGTCAAGTTATTGAAGTTCATAATTATGTATACTAGAAAGAGTAAGAAGAAAATGAACATTGGGAAGAAGGTCAAGTATATACCATGCACCATTCAAAGTTAGAAATTTTAATTCATAATTCCTGACATGTTTCTAACAATCTAGGAATAAACTTTGGGAAATATTTGAGACTCATTGTGAGTAGAGATACTAAAATAAAAACATACCAAAAATAAGAACATTTATCATAAAAAAGATAATGATAAATAGAATACTTAATATTAGAAAAAATGTTTATTACTATAATAGAAGAAAAGTTGGTATGAAAATCATTTAAGTAATTTAGAATTGTCTTTATTCTTGTAGACATGCTAATAGGTTGGGAAACATAGAAGTAGTATTAAAATGTTTGGATGGAGAACTAGAGGATAAAGTGTCACTAACCATGGGTTCTAGCTAAGTAAAAGAATTAGTAATAGATGATTTATTCAAATTAGGTTTTGAAAACTAAAAAGTAAGGAATTAAAGACAATTAAAAAAAGACAAATCGATATTGAGAGTTATATTTTCAAGGATGATTTTGATTTGAGTGGAAGATATGTGGAAAGAAAAATTGAACTAATCAAATTTAAGGTTTCTTGAAACACTTTTTTTTTATAACCAACAAAAACACACTTTCTCACCTTTAGAGATGATTTTATACAAGAAAAAACTTAAGAGTGGAAGTAAATATAAGATAACAAAAACCATTAGTTGACTCAAATTTAGCTTTTTGTGAAGATATTTTTTTTAAAATGGTGTGTAGTTATTAAGTAAAAGGTAGGCCTTCTATTAATTATGTGTGACATATTTAACAACAAATGACTAAAATAATAAGGTAAATTTGATTGAAAAGTAAATGTGCATGTAATATTTAAAATATGTTTATGTTTATACTCAATAATATAATTTTGTTAAAGTGTTACAACACAAAAAAAAATTGATGTAAAACATTTTTGTTTGAGAAAAAAATTATTCATAAAAATTTTAATATGTTGTTATTACATAATGTTGAAATTTTTCTTTATAATCAATATGTTTATTAAAAAAACAACAAAAAATAGTATAATCATGAAATAATCTTAAGAGCAATATGTTTTTCTTTTGTGTTTTTTTCGTCTGATGGGGATGACTTGAAAAATAGAAAACCCTAATTCTTAAAGAGTATTTTCTCTTTTCTTTAGAAACCCTACGTAATTAATTTTGAGATTACGTACATTATTATGATTATTCTGAATTCGCCCCCTCATCAAAAACAGAATATTCTTCAATATCCACACAATTAATTTTTCATGACAATTATATCCTTAACCATAAAGTTAATATTAAGTAGACCAATTTATAATTTTAGCAAATTAAATAATGACCCTAACACATTTAAATAATACATATGTCACCTAAAAATTCTAACACACAAAATTTTAACTTTAGTTTAAAATGTGTTTCCATGCAAAAAATAAAATTATAAATATGATTTCTAGATTCAACCTTTTGTTTTCATCAATAAATTCAAGTTAACAACTAAAATCATCCACAAAATTAAAGAAGTATTTATAACCTTAGATAGAACAAATATTTAAAAGCTCTCATATATCAACATGTAATTTTTAAAAAAGTTTTGCTTATAATAATGATAGGATAGGACAACTTTCTTTATTTTGAAATATGACAAACGTCATATATATTATATATAAAATTTGAAATATAAGAATATTGTCTTTACAATAAAAAAAGGTTATCTTTAGATAAGTATTTAGATAAGTATTGTATATAAAATTTAAAATATAGGAATATAGTATAAATAATAAGAATTTGTTTTCCATAAAAAAGAGAAACTAAAATCCAATTGAAATGAAATATTATAAATTTTTATCATAACAAATATGATTGGGACACATATGTCTAATTCCTAAATATCAAGATATCTGTGAATCATATTTTTGCTTGAGAATTCTTTCTTATTATGTTCATAGAACATGAAATAATATTTTTTGAGTTATGGTTTTGTGAAGAAGGAGATTGTTGGCTTAATTTTATGATATTTTCATATTGCTCTTGACTTAATGGAAATGGATTATTAGATGATTCTTCCTTCTACCTTACATCTTTTTTACTATTCACACATTCAATATTAATAGCATCAGTGGAGCATATCACTTCTTATCTTATAACCTAGTGAAAATCGATGAATAAAGAAACATGTATCAACTATTTGATTGGTTTTACAATAATTGTATACATTTTTCATCATTGTCCCTTTTGAAGCAGTCATTACTAGATTTTTTTTGTGTTGTCACCACCCCTTCAATAAGATGGTTTGAAAATATTGTTATTTGAATGAAAATCGTTGTTGTAATATATTATCGCATTCACTACGACTTTATCAACAAAAGAAATTTCTACATGATTAAAGTTCTTTTTAGAGTTATGGTACCATCACTACTACAAAAATGCAAATTTAGATCGGTTAAAATAGGTTATTTACATCGATTCTGGAACCGATGTAAATAAAGCCGATGTAAATGTGGGCAGCAAATTTACATCGGTTCAAAAGTAACCGATGTAAATGTGAGAGCAAATTTACATCGGTTATTTAAACAACCGATGTAAATTTATCAAAATTCAAACAGACAAAATCAGTGGAATGCAACTGAACAAGATCACCCATAGCCTTCATCCTCTTTTGCAACTCCAAATCTTCCGGACAAAAAGCTTTCCCCGAGTCCATATTCTCTGCAACTTACAATAAATTTGCTTAAGGTACAAAATCAAACGTACAAAATTAAACAAATGCTTAAATATGTACTCACTCATAACCCTTTTTGGAACCCTAGTCATGTGGAAGAAACAAACGAAAAGAAAAGGAGAAAGACTTGCTGTTGCCAAGCCCTATTCCTCGACCTGCCATGTAAACCCATATCCCATGGAAGATATCAACATATTAACTTAAAACAACAAAAATAATTCATAATGTTATTTACCTTCAATTTTGAGGGAAAGTAAATGTATTGAAGGTGGAAGATAGGGTTTAATGGGGGCGGAAGAGGAAGAGACTCACTTTGTTCGCCGCGGCCTGAGAGACAACAAATAAACGCCCTGAGAGACAACAGAGAAGACGAATGTGAAATAAGAGGGCTCAGTGCAGGTTTTGAGTTAAGAATATGAAACACATTTACATCGGTTTTTTGAAGAACCGATGTAAATATGCATATATTTACATCGGTTATTTGAAGAACCGATGTAAATATGTGCATATTTACATCGGTTATTTTACAACCGATGTAAATGTGTTCAAATTTACATCGGTTCTTTTAAGAACCGATGTAAATGTGCTTTCACCTTGTTTTTTATTTACAAAAATGCCACTGCGTTTATATTTACATCAGTTTTCCTTAGAACTGATGTAAATTTGACGATATAAAATTATCATTTTGTAGTAGTGCATGCAGATTGATTATAGAAGAGTACTAGTTGAAGATATTTGAAATGTCACTACCCAAATTCTTATAAGGAGGTTCAATTTGTGGGGTAGATACTTAAAACATTCCTTTCACGACCTACACCTAAAGTTATTTCAAATAAAAAAAAGGTATATATGACTTAAATTTATTTTATATGCATATTATATGTAATTTTTATTAATTGATAATATTTTAAGTGTTTGAAATATAGTGATGTTTATTATTATGATAAGTTGGTCACTAGAAAAAAAATTTCATCTAATGATAGGCTCGAGCAACATTTAATCCAATAGAAAAATTGATTGGGATTATACAAAAATTATATTAGTCGTCCCATAGTAAATAATAATAATATACCTTTGTACATAAGGTTCCTTAAAAATAATCTAGGACAAGTCAAATATTAAAATTAAAATTATATAATTATAGATAATATAAGTACATTCTAACTCTATTTCTTTTTTACTTATTTATTATAAAATAATATATTATAATTTATATTTATGTTAAGATTATTGGTATATAAATCAATTAATTTTATATATGAAAAATGATAATTTATAAGACTCTTTTGACTCTCAAACCATACCAAAATCTACAAATAAAAAAATTGAAATATTAAACGTATATTATAAATAGATTCACGAAAAGATAATTTACATCACTCCTTATATTAATATATGAATATAATTTTTAATATATATATATATATATATATTAATTAATACATTATTACCGATAATAAATTAGTCATAATTTTAAGAGGTAAAAAATATGGTTTAATTTTTTTTTTTTCAAGTAAAATATTATAATGTCTCAAATTAATTTTTTTATTTATTTTAGTGTCATGAATATACGTAATATTTTAAATAATAAATATACTTCTTCGTTACATAATCTAGATTAGATTTATTTTAAAGTATTTATTTTTATAAATTAATTTGATGTTTTTAAAATGTTAAAATTGAGATATTAATATAATAAACAATAAAGACACTTTAAGTATGAGTTCTATTTATTAAATGTAAAACATTACTCATGTGATTATTATGAACTCTTGAACGAGGAGATAATGTACTTTTAATTTTTTTTGAAATAATTTTTTGTAATTTCAAAAAATATAAAAATAACATCTATTATATACATATTGAAACTTGTTATGAAACATTAAATACATTGACCACTAAAGAAATCTTATAAATATGGAGAAAATTCTTTTTAATACATTAAAAAATTATAATTATAAATTAATATTGGTTTTTATATGGATAATTGCAGTTAATAATAAATACATTGATGAATTTATACTTTATTAATTTAAAGATTCATAATAATCAAATAATATATATATATATATATATATTATCTAACTATCTAAAATTATTTATTTTTATAGGTAATATTTGGGATAAATTAAAAATAAATAGTTAAAAAAATCATACAGCATCAATTATAATCAGAATATTATTGTATACGAAAAAAATATAATTTGAAAAGATACTTTTTCAAAATTGATGTAAAAACTTAATATATAATATCGGTTCTAACATGTATTAAGTTTTCGCAGAAATCTTGACTATATTCGATATAAAAAATATTTTCTCAAACTATAATTTCCTTTGAAATGATTATATATATGAATTATAACAAATGTGATTATTTGGATATGTTACTTCAATTATTAATGGATATTAACTTTTAGTATCAGTTGCGTATCTAATATACAATATCGAATGTCATTTCATTATTGAAATCTTTTGGAAGACCGAAAACAAAGTTATTAAAAATTATAAGATCGAAAGAAATTGTGGACCATACGAATGTACATGGTCATACTTTGAAAAGCAAAGCATTGAATTTGGTAGTTGGTAGTACCAGCACGTGTTCATCTTTTAACTAAACACAGACTATTATAAGATAATTTACCATCTTATACTTTCTCGTTTTATTTATTAATATTTTTTAGGAGTACATATTTATCAATACAATAATAAATTGAAAATAAATAATTATTTTTGTCCTTAAAATTTATTTTATTTTCATATTACTTTTAAAATTAAAAAAAAAATCTTTAAACATTTCAGTTGTTTGATCTATTTTATTAAAATTAACTGTTTGTTAAGATTTACATTACTATGTATATTATTAGAATCACTTTTTTACATTTTTGTAGCAATATAATTAATAATTAAACTCTTTCATATTTATTTAAAATTTCCTTTTAAAAAAAAACAGAAAATATTATATAATTTTAAAGATAAAACCTTAAATTCTTCTTAAACATCATAACATAAAATCTTACTCAATTTTTATAAGACTATAATAACATTTAACATAAATTATATATATAGAGAGGGGGAGAGAGAATCCTTTCTTTAATATCATCCACGTATCAAAATAAGTTCTTATTCAACATAAATGGAAATACAATATGTAAGTACTCTTATTTTTTTTCCTTATTCTTCTAACAATCTTGACAAAAACAAACACTAAAACTCCTTCCATACCCAATCATGATATCTATAAGGGAACATTGAGACAGATTAAAAAGAGCTAAAAAACCATGAACACATGTGGCATCATCAGTAATGTGAAACATAAATGTTGTACTCAATTGTAGACCTATCGGCATCAAGATAAAGAGTGCTGGTTTCTGCATACCCAGTAGCAAATTTAAAAACCCCACTTCCTCCAATCACAGGCAACTCTCTCACCTTAAGGGAGATACGGTTCCTTCCCAACACAGTAATGGTGCTCCCATTGTACTTCCCTTCCGTCAACACAAAGGTCACCGCCACCAACAAGTTGAACTCCGTTTGCGACGTACCGGCGTACAGCCCCTCAATTTGTCCCACCACCTTGGAGTTTCGGTCAGGCCCAACGGTCAACGCGTTGTCCGTGATCCCCACCAGTCCGAAAGAGGTGGCGTTGTACTGGGGGACTGGAGGAACCACGGAAACCGAGGTGGCGTTGCTGCCTGTAAATCTCTCATGGAAGTAGAATTTGAAATGACTAACCTTGTTTTTTCTGTGCAAACCTAATGTTTTAAGGTTTAGTTCACCCACGAAACCAGTTTCATCGGCTAGAGTGGAAGTGAGAACGTGACAAGAGACGAGTAGGGAGAAGATGAGAAATTGGGAAGTCATGTTTGGTGGTGAGAGGAAAGTTGATAACGTGGAAGTGTGACAAGTTGGAATGCAGAGAATGGAAGTATGGTAGGGCAATTTATAACAGATTGAAAGTCAGAAAACATTGGCCAATTGAAAAATTAGGGTGAAGCACGTTTCTATACTTGTGTTTTCTTAGTGCGTGTCGTAAGAAAAATGGTGTATAATGAGTAAAAAGAATCATGATTTAGTAAGTATTTCAAAGTTTTATGATCATAAATAACTATTCTTAAGTAAATATGAAATCTAATTTTAGTATATTAATCCTAATATATATAAGGTTCTTATTAATAAAATTGTTGGTTTCGATAGAATTGTTAGTAGGTGGTTGAATTAAATGATTTATGAATATATTAAATTTTAATTATTGGATATAAATTAAGATATATTATAATTCTGTATACAGTATTGATAGTATAAATCCTCTTATTATTTTAATGTTAATATATTGTTAATGTATATCTTAATGTTAATGTATTTTGTTTTTTTAGTGTGTTTAGATTTCGCTTTTAGTCTTTATTACTTTAATAAATTATATGTAAATAAACACTTTCATATAGAAGGCTTATATGAAGGCATTGCGTTGACCAGTTTTTTTCATGTCTTTATTTTACTAGAATTATTCAACTAAATTCTTGATATTAAATAAAATATATTCTTAAAAATTAAATTATTAGTTTAAAATGAAATATAATCTCGTGCATTTCACGGATTCTAAAATCAGTATTTTTTAACGCCTCTACCTTTTGTGATAGGGTTGTTGCTTATGCTTCTAATTAAATTATTAACAACTTCATTATTATAGTAATTATTGATGGTTATTTTAAAGATGTTAGGTTCAATCATTGTCATTCCATGAAAAAACAAGTTTACTTATAATTTTTTATCTAATAATTAGTTTTGCATGTTTCTTATCTTGATTTAATTGAACCTTATAGTTAACATAGTAAATCGAAAAATAATTTAATTAATTAAAATGTAAAAAACAAAGAAATAAATATAAAAAAAAACTTAAAATAAATATAAAGAATGTCTATGTATTAAAATAGAAAAGTCAAAATTTAGGATTTAATAAAATGGAAGGAATAAAATTGTATTTATAAAATGTGGAGTAATTGAATGAGGAGGTCAAACATCACATTCAATTCGAAGTAGAGCATGAGAATTTGGCTTACACAACCTTTTCTGTTTCTTAAAGCGTCCTTTCTTTAGAAAAAATAAAATAATATAATTTCTTTTCGAGACTTAAAACTATTTGAATATGTTGTTTAACAGAGAGCTTTATATATAGTAAAAAAAATGTTTATTATAACAAAAATATTTTAATTTAGTTGTGTCTTTAAGCTAAGATTACGAGTTCTATAATGTGCAAACTATTTATTGATACCAATAATAAATTAAGTAGATTTTTTTCTTTTGGGTGGTTCGAATAAATGATTGACTGATAAATTGTTAATTCAATAATATTAAATTTCATCTATGATTTGAGTTTTATTTTTGTGAATTGAACAAATATTATTCGAAACATATAGTGTTACATAGTTTTTCTTTGTCCCTGTTTGATTGGACAGTAAAAAAAAAAAAAAATCCCTACCGCATGAAGAATTTTCAAAATGAGTACAAGTCCCTGGCTGACGAATGCACCTAACAAGTTTGACTTTTAAAACGGTCTGAATTATACGCAATAATAAAAAACTTACTTACAAAATGAAACTAATTATTCTTTCTCGGTTTCAATTTATTGTTATTTTATATATATATTGGTAATTGGTAAAAAATATTATTCTCTTAAAATTTTAATTTTTATTCATTATTATATTGAAGGGAAGAGCCAGTAAAAAGAAAGTGATGGATTTGCAAACTTATTTCCGTTTGCATCAAAGTGTGATACAAAGTAAAGTAGTGAGCAAAACTTGATTCAAAATTTTTAGTTGTTATTAGTGCGTGTTGTTACTACTTTGCGTCTTCTTACTATTTGGGTATCTTTTTTTTAATTTTCAATTATCAATACTCAAATAACTTAAGTGGTGTGGTATGTTGTTGGGTGGCTCTCATCAAACCAAATCTTATTTCCAACTACTTTTGTGTGGAGTTGCTTCGAGTGGAATGTTCTCCATTAGCTTTCCTATTAAATTTTTTTAGAAATATTTTATATTAATTAAAATTAAACATAATTATAATATATAAATAAATAATAATTTTTATTTTCTAAATTCATAGAATAAATTAAACTTATAATTAATTTTTATATAATATCATTACTTGATTGATTAATAAAATTATTAATTCTAAATTAAATTATTTAAATAAATTATAAAAAATTTCCTTAACAAATATTAACCAAATATAATATTAATTAAAAATAAGACATAAATCTCACTCATTTTTTAAATAAAGAAAAAAAAGTTAATTTTGATATTTTAAAAAAGTATACTTATTTTTTTATTATATTAAAACTAAAATTTATGCATACGCAAAAATCCTAATTTATTAATTAGATGGGTATAGATATAAAAAGTTAACATTCTTAATTCTTGAAACGTGATTTTAGTTTTCATATTGAAAATAAATTATAATTTTCAATTCTCAATTATATATATATATATATATTAAATATATTAAATTTAAAATTAATATTTTACATTAAAAAAAAAAATAAGACGTTGATCTCTATTGTTTATGCATAGACTGCAATCATTATATTCTCCTATAGAAAAACGAGGCAAACATGTCATCGAGTCAAATTAATAGCCTCACAATTCAAATTAATTGATTAATTAATTCCTTAAAATCCCTCTGTTAACAATTTATTCTTCGCCGTTCATTTGTATGAAACCAAATAGATCCATTTTATTCTCGAAACACTTCTTTCAACATGGACCCACAAAACCGGAGCCATAATTCCACGAAGCTAACGTATTATAGAACCCGAGAT
Organism: Macrotyloma uniflorum; assembly: GCA_016859785.1. Classification (NCBI taxonomy): domain Eukaryota; kingdom Viridiplantae; phylum Streptophyta; class Magnoliopsida; order Fabales; family Fabaceae; genus Macrotyloma; species Macrotyloma uniflorum. Next base: position 4,309,187 of record BDMB01000017.1, read on the forward strand.
ATTCTTTTATGAAAAAACAAAAATTACTCTCTGTTTCTATTTAATTATCCAATTTTTAATATATTTTTTATTTTATTATCACTTTTAAAATTTAAAATAATATCAATTATTTTTCATCGCTTATACTTTAATTTTTATTTAATCTTTAATTAATTTACATATATGTATTTATTATAATATAAAAAATTAAAATTAAAATTCCACTAAATATTTTTTTAAAATTAAAAAAAAATTATTATATTTCTTGCGTGTTTTTTCAAAATAATTTTAAACCACACTTAAAAAATAGATTAAAAAGTAGAGGAAATATATTTTTATCTTTTTAATTTTTTAGATTTTTTAAAAATAAATAAGTTCTATTATTCAATTTAAAAAAAATATTTTTTATGTTTATGAAAATGATAATAATTTTGTATCTATACTTGATAAAAAGACTAAATTCATTTAATTTAATTTTATTCTTTTTATATTTAAATTTAATAATTAGTAACTTTCTATTTTAAAAAAATAATATATTCTTTAAAAATTAAAAAATATATTTAACCTAAAGAGAATTAGAACTCAAAAGTGAAAACAACTTGCCACAGTCGACTAAGAAAATGAAAAGTCAATCGTGTACTGCGGAGAACTGGGCAGTCATAAGCATGTTGTTGCCTAAGAAATGTCAAAGTCGTGTAATACTTACTTTTCAAATTAAAATCAATATTTTTCTTCTTTCTTAATTGACTGTGACACCATTAATTAGGTATGTATGGTTGTGACCTTTTTCACACTTTATCAACTTTCACATTCCATTAATTCACTGCTATTAGTCAATAAAACGAAACCTGTAATGAAAAACTAACTTGTACATAATTTTTTTTAAAGAAAATTTAAATTATCTTTTTCATAAAATTATCTTTTATATTTGGTTGTAATTGAATTTGAGTGAAAAATCTCAATCAGTGAGTGTATATCTCTAATGGTTGAAAGTAAAGAAAATAAAATGAGTTGGGGAATTTTGAGTGCTCTAATCTCTTTCAATTTTGGTGTATATATGGTTTGTTATCCAAGTGCGTTATTTTTTGAATAAATTGTGACGTATTGATAAAGATTGTTTGGAATTTGATAGTTGGCATTGGTATGGTGTGTACTCTGATATTCATAGCACTTCATTACATCATTGAGACATTTTGCATAAATTCATTTGGTTTATAAGTCAATAACTTCAGAGTTTCGTATAATGACCAACTGAGAACTGAGAGTCAAAGTATTTGAAATAATTTTTGTACAACATTTTCAAAGGGAATAAACTATTATTATATAGATGGAGTCGATAAAAGCTACTCGGGCATAGTATAGTTGAGGGAAACAATATGTATATTTTTTCCTCTGCAATTAATTAATCTATTAACTACTCGGTCTCATGCAGAATGTTTTTGGAGTAATGAATCAATCCCACACAAATTGTTGGAGATCCGAGATAATGAATAGGTAGAAATTTTATCCTAATTTAAAATATATTAAAAATATGTATTCAAATTTATTTTTATTGAATATCGGATCACTCCTTATTAAAATATTCATATTTAAATCGAAAGAATAAAAAAATATATTAAAAATATGTTAAAAAATTTATATTATTTAAAAAAAAATCAATTTTATAAAAATAAATTATACAAATTAAAATCCACGTCAATTGAGTTTTGGTTTGGAATTCCATTATACTCAATTCAATCTACTCTTCTATTCTTCCACCGTGGAGATTGTATTTTAAATGCTCGATTCATTTTAATAATAATAATAATAATATAATTGATATTTAAATTTTTTATTATTATATTAATTAAATATGTATTTTTAAAATATTAAATAATATATATTTTTTAAAATAAAATTATTCTAAAAAATAAAATAAAAGATATTTTGAAATTATAAATTTTAATAAAGAAATATTCTTAAAAACATGTAATTTAATTGACATAAGATTTGAATGGGTTGTTTATTTAAATCTAATAAAATAATTATCGAAACGGAATCCAATTATTTAGTACAATTTTTTATTGAGTTGGAGAATGGATTTTTTTCAAACTTAATCAAATCCAACCATTAGAAATCTCCAATCTCAATATAAGTTCAACTCTTTTGACACTTTCTCCTTTAAGAAAATGGTAAAGAGGAAGAAAAAACTTAATTAAGATAATTAGGTCATTGCATTAAGTTTTCATTAATTAAATTATAAAATCTGGTTTATAAATTAAATTGTTTTTGAGGGGCAAAAGGATTTAAATTTTTTGATGGAGAGCTTACCAAAGGGGTGATCAGTTCGCTGTTATAGTTCACTGTTCAACAAAATATGTGTTTAATACAGTTAAACTCGTTCGCTTGATTTCATTCGAATTTATGTACTGTTGAGGGAGTCAATCTGTATTGGTTATTTTGGTTAGTGTGAGTGTTTTTTCTTTTTTCATTTCATAAAAGTTAAGAAACTTGTTGAAAAAAAGAATCAACAAGAGAGTCAAATCACAATTCAAGCTTAAAATTAGTTTACCATTATTTATTATAAAAAATCAGAAATAAAAATTATAGTCAAAGATTTTCATCATCCTGACTTAAAATATTGAGACAAAAGGCCAGCTAATACTACAAAAATAATCCCATGCATATTAAAAATATGCAAAATCACACCCCCAAAAAAAGAAAGATAGTTTTAGTTATATAACGTGATAAAAAAATAACAAGTATTAATCATGTATTTAAATTAATAAATATTTATACAATCAGTCTGATAATTAACTATAATTCAAATATTCATTACAACAATCAATAAAATCTGGTACAGTTATGAATTCTTTAAACATATACTGACAGTTTATTTGTACTTATTTTCATAAACAAAAATTCTATTAACATAAATAGATTTATACCCTTTTTATGTATTTATTTTAATCTGTTTATTTTCAAAACAAATAGTTTTCTGCTTATTTTAATATAAGTTAATTCTATCTTTTTTAAAATAAATAATATTTTAAAAATTATCTAGTTTAAGAGAATTTATTTTAAATTTAAACAATCTGTGTACATAATTATAAATTTTAAAAAGAATTTGACACCGTGGAGCCTACAATTTTAGCTGTCAACGAAATATTATTCTCCAATTCTCCAATATTCTTATTACAATAGTAAGTACCAGCAATATCAGCAAGTACCAACAATATCAGCAAGTACCAGCTAGAAAAGCATCACAACAATTATAATCTCAAAAAAAGAAAAGAAAAGACAAAGCAAATAAAATAAAACTCTGAAAATATTACAAAACAAAACATGGAGCAATCAATAATGGAAGACATAGATGTTGTACTCAGTGGTAGCATCCCCAGTTTTGGGGTCAAAGTAGTAGGTCTTAGCATCAGCATACCCCTTAGCAAACTTGAAAACCCCACTTCCACCAATCACAGGTAACTGTTTGGCAGGTTCAGAGGCCACGTTCCTCCCCACGATAGTTATGCTGCTCCCATTGTACTTCCCTTCGGACAAGACAAAGTTCATCACCATGAGCAGGGTAACCTGCGACTGCGACGTCAGGGCGTAGATTCCTTCGGATCTTCCCACAACCTTGGAGCTCAGTTCGGGTCCCAGGGTCAAGGCGTTGTCAGTGACGGTGACGGCGCCGAAGGAGGAGGTGGTGTTGTACTTGGGGAGTGACGGGAGGATTTGTGCGGCGGTGGCGTTGGACCCGCTTATGATGTCGTGCCAGTAGAATCTGAAGTGGCTTAGGGTTTGTCTCTTGTTGAGGCCTAGGGATTTGGGGTCCACTGTGCCCACGAAGCCCGTTTCTTCTGCTTTGATGGTGGTGAGGGTGAAAGAGAGAAGGAAGAGTGTGAGGAAGAGTTGGGTGGCCATGGTGGTGGTGATGGTGGTTTGTTTGATTAAGGTTATTGGTTTTGTGATGGAATTGGAATTGAATGAAAAGAGTGAGGTGAGGAGGAATATAAAAAGAAGTGAAAGGTATCACAGAAGGGAGATGAAGTAGGTGTAGATTCTGGACTTTTTCTTATACAAACTAGTTCATGACAAGAAATAATTTTAGTGCAGACTACTGTATACAATATTATTATTATATGAGATTATATTCAAAACTTGAATTTGAGATTATTATGTAAACTAAATAATAAAACTTAGATAAAGTTCTACAAATATTGATAGTGTTGTTTTTAATTAAGTTTAGTGTATCTTGATAATATGTGATAGGGGGTTGGTCATATATACATATCAAAATATTGAAAAAATAAATTTACAATTTTGAAAATTTATTTTTTATATTTGATAAAATGAAAGTTCAATTGGATGAATGTTTGAGTTTACAAAGGTGTTTGTGCATTTTTTTTTTCTCTATGAGATAAATTTGAATACAATCTTGTTTAACACATCTTATTAAAATAAAATTATAATTTTGATTGGAAAAATATCTAGGTGTTTACGAATCAATTGAATCATTCAATAAGTAATATTTTGGGTGTCTTTTGCAACATGAGAGTTAAAATAAAAAAAAAGCATTAGGGAGAAAAATATATGTGCAAATAAATTATTTGTAAACATAAAAAAAAAAAAAAAAGCAAAGTAGGTTGACTAGGTTGAGTCAATTTAATTTAGTTCGTGATTTTTTAGTTCAATTTTTTTTTTTAACAATATAAATGATACACTTTTCCAAAATAATCACGTTTTGTATTTCTTTTTAAAAAAGTGATTTTTAATAAAATAAATGGATTTTATGTTTTTCTAGTCTATTTATTTTAAAAATAAGTAGATTTATACTCTTTTTATGTGTTTCTCAAATCTATTATTTAAAAAAAAAAGCAGTTATATGTTTTTTTTAAGTGAATCTTATTTACATTTTAAATAAGTGATTTTTAAAATTAATTATTCAATAAAGAAATTTTAAATTTAAATAAAAGTTAAATAAATTTAAATAAGTGACGCAAAATTATCGTACATTTAAATTAATAAATTAAAGATAATAATTTAGTGATGATATATTCATAAATCATAACCTGAAGAGAAAAAAAAGAGAGTCTAATATAATAAAAAAAAATTAAAAGGTCGTTACATAGTTTATCATATCATGAAAAGGTTCAGGATTACCAAACATACAAAATAAAGAAGACATAAATATCGTCGGTCACATAAATTAAATTTGTTTGTCATTTTAAAATCTTCAGGTCAACAGATTTGACCGTACCTACTACGAGTTAGCTAGCCATGTTACATTAACAAATTTTTAAACCCTCAATGATTTCAAAATTAAATTTTATAACTTAACCCTAAAAAATTTACATGTATCGAGAGTGTAAACTTTTTATTTTTTTATTTTTACAGTTTCATCTAATTATAAACACCAACTAATTTATTTAATAGATGTAAGTAAAATGGTAGACACCAAAATAAAAATTATTAGCAATATGTAAAAATTTGAAATTTTACAAGGAAAATTAATTAAGCTTTATTTTTGTTTAAATTTAAAATATCCATTAGGAAGAAAATTTGATAGTTTAATACCAAGTCTTCCTGTTTCTTTATACAAAGTTATATTTACATGCTTCTTGGTAAAACTATTATATTAATAGATAAATAATTTATTTTGGAGACAAACATTTTATTTATGAGAAATATTAGAAATTGTATTTTATTTATACAAGCCCACGTGTTTGACAAAATTTTATTGCTAAAAATTTTCTCACTCTCACCAAATTGTGTTGACTCATTCATAACTTTGATTTGATCAACATGAGAATCTTCTAATGATGAAAATTAGATTGAAAATAATATGTAAAAGAATGTCTAAGTAAATAAATAAGAGTTAAGTCATGATAATTTTTCGTTGAACCATAATTTAATTTTTTACTGAACCATAATTCAAATTTATATAAGTGTTCATATTTAATATTATACTATTCAATATGATTACCTCCTTTTATAGTTTTTCACCATTTCTAAACTAAACTTTCTACAGTAGAACTGGAAAAGTAAACTTCTAGAATATGTTTTTTTTTTTTTTAAATAATAATAATAGATAAGACCTAAGAGACCATTTTTTTTACAATTAAATATATAGTTATAATAACTAGTCATGGCACACCATTAAATTTTCAATCACGAACATTCCACATCATCCTATAAAGACGTGAACTTCAAATCATGATAATATAGTTTAATAGAACAAAGAAAATCAATGAAGAGTCAAATACTTTTTTTTAATCACATTTAGTTAGATATTATGCAATAAAGTTTCGTAGGAAGAAAAGGTAAAAGGTTCTAAAAAGTTCATGAAAAAAATTCAGATACACACACTTATATATGATTATAAGTTTTTAATATGTAAAATTGAAGCAATTAATGGTTTAAACATTATTTTAATGAATATATCCCATCGTAAAGTTTCTAATTGATTTATTATTGTCCATTTAATATTACATAATTCATTACTTAATCACTTTTTTTTTTCTTTTAAATTATTATGTTTGTCCCTTATTATATTTATTTATTTTATTTTTATTTCATATAGAATGGATAGTTAGAATATATAACGAAAATAAAAAATACTAGTTTATATAAAAATCACTCATAATATTTTAATATTTACGTTTATTAATTTTATTAATTTTTAAAGTAATATCTTATAAAAGTAAATAAAATTTTTCCATGATACATAAGTGAAGATATTAAAATTCTATTATATACTTCTATTTTACTGTTTTTCTAAGAAACTGTATCTTCGTTTAATATATATTTTTAAATAAAGATAACAAAATAAACTGGATAAATTAGTGATATAAAAAAGTATATATAATTTTTAATAATTGTACAAGATATTTATTATAATCACATTCAAGTGTAAGGATCTATTTAAAACTTTACACATAATCAAATTCACACCTCACAATCAAGACTAACTCCTTATGAAACACTATAAAGATTTAGAACATCTAAGACTAACATTTGATGTATCAAAACATCGATCACGAATCTTATAACGAATGACTAACTGAGTTTGTTTCACCTCAACGTCATCCCCTCACATTACTAAAAAATTGATAATTTACATCGGTTATTTTAGGTTATTTACATCGGTTAACCGATGTAAATAAAGCCGATGTAAATTTAAAAACAAATTTACATCGGTTCTAAAATAAATCGATGTAAATCTGAAGCAAATTTACATCGATTATTTAAACAACCGATGCAAATTTGCTTCATATTTACATCAGTTACTCTCACAATAAACACACCCAATCTCCACAGGTGCACATAAAATAAACAAAAAAAATACCTCCATGTGCATAGCAACAACATCCGGGTCATCAATTCTCAAAAAATTTTTGAAGCCAACAATCCTATCAACCTCGTCACCTTTAAGTTCCTCACCAACAGGAGAAAGCACAGAAGAGACAAACCTGAACAACACGTTATAAACAAATTAATCATTTTGTAAAAAAATTAAACAGCCAAATATCACATCTCAATACCACCACACATATACAAGTAACAAATATAGGTCATTACACCTACACAAACAACAACATCAATAACAAAAACAACAACAATAAAAATAATAATTTGTCACTCTCTGAATATATCACAAATTTCAGCTTAAATAATAACAACCACGCTAATTTTTTACTCACTCAGAATATATATCACAAATCTCAGCTTTGAATGCCTCGTCTTGCTTGCTCACACCATACCTGAAAAATCAACCAGTTCAAAATCAACCACTCTAGTAGTAACAAAATTACAGAAGAACAAATGAATGATCATTATTAGAAATGAAAACTAACTTCGAAGCAATGACCTCAATCTCCTCCTTCTTCAACTTCGAAGGGTCGTCGAACGCGGCAACGTAGTTGTGCAAACTCACGACGGCGACTTGCGGAGCCAACGCGTTGAGAGCGTACGCCGCAGTGCCGCCAGCCGCGTCAAGAGCGACGACACCACCAAGCGCGGCATAGCGGTTGCTGGAGAAGCGGGAGCCGAGGCCATAGCCGGCGGCCACGGCGCCAGCGACGATGATGGCGGAGGTGGCGAGCCTGGCGGGCGGCGAGAGCTTGTCGACGAGGACCTCGATTCCCTTGAGGTCCTTGGGCGGGCGTTGCTGCGGCGGGGGAGGAGGAGGAGTGGAGGCGGCATCGGAGGAACAGCGAGAGAGGGAGACTCTGAAAAGACGGCGTTTGGAGTGAAAGGGAGAGAGCACAAGCACAACAGAGCACAAGCACGAGAGAGCACCAGTGATCGCCGCAGCCTGAGAGACAAAGAGGATGAATATGAAATGAGAGGGCTCAGTGCGGGAAAGAGTTAAGGTTAAGAAACACATTTACATCAGTTCTTTGAAGAGCCGATGTAAATATGTGCATATTTACATCGGTCCTAAATGAACCGATGTAAATATGCTATCAAACTTTTCTTTTATTTACAAAAATGCTACCGTTTTCATATTTACATCGGTTTACCTAATAACCGATGTAAATTTAACGATGTAAAATGTTTTTTTTTCTAGTAGTGTCACTACTCATAGCCAACACCACATCAAGATAGTCCCATCTAACTTCCTCCTCTGAGTAATTGATGAGGCCTCTATCGAACTCTCACCACATGTGGTATCAGTCTACATGACCTTGACTCACATTGAGATTTGAATACCTTATGTCATATCCCTAGATCCATACACACTAATCTACCACATGTCACACTCTATTCATAATTATCATAACTCTCTTCAATATACACGACTTCATGCTCATTATTATTCTCATTATACACTCTTTTTCCAATAATTACACACATGTATATATATCAATTTCCATCATTCCAAGTCAAATAAGGCAAAATAAGCAGGGGAAAATTCGCTCAGCGTATATAAAATTCGCTCAGCGATTTTTTTTTATATAAAATGCGCTCAGCGGAGGTTCCCTTGCATTGAGCGCATCATCACTCAGCACCAAGACCTCTGTTTAGCACTTTTTAACCCCAAAAGCACCCAAATACCCCTAGAACCACATCCGCTCAGCAAAATTGGGTGCGCTCAACGGATTTGGGGGCGCCGTGCGGATTTTCTGCAGAAACAGATTATGCAGAAAGAGTAGCTCACTTCTAGATCCAAATTAAGGTTCTCAAACAAAGTTTACATCCTTTAATTTATTCAAATAAACTATTATTGCATTATTTCACAAAGTATGGGTCTAAGATGATGAATTAATCTTTCTACACAAAACGAGTCTAGCCAACACCTTGCAACAAAACTTCATCAATCTAGCAACACATTCCCACGCAAAGCAGATTTCAAGTCACCCAACCAAATCATTCCATACATTCTCAATTTCAACATTTAACACTTCAAAATCACAATACTCATTTTATAATTCATTCAATACAAAATTTCCATTTAAAACCTCACATTTCAAGAACTCCCATTTTACAACTTGAATCAAAATCAAAATCAGATTCAAATTACCACCAAAATCCCTAATCTTGAAATCCCCATATGTAGGAACCAGTTTTACATTCAAAATCAACCATCCATTTATACAATTTCCAGAAATTTGTAAGATTACTAGCTTACCTTACCTCTAAAGATTTTCAAGATAATTTGTAATCTCCCTCCTTGATCAAACCCCCAAATGCTTCAAAGTACTCTAAGAGTGCCTAAACAACAAATTCAATCCATTACCACGAAATTTCCTTTATATAGAATAGATTAAGCCTATAACAACCACATGCAAGGGGTTTTCCCTAAAACTCCCAAATAGTCGCTAACCCCTAACCCTTAAGGCAAAATAAAACATAAAAAACTTACTCAAACGGAGATTCCAATTGATCCAATGTGCTCTACTCCTCGAGAGCTTCACAATGGTGTGCTCGGATCTTGAAAGAGATGAAAGATGAAGGATAAAGTTTAGAGAGAAGGTAGAGAGTGTTTAGAGAAAAGGTTTATAAAGAGATAGTAAACTTTGAAATAATGAAGATTGAAAGGTTACATTTTTCTATTTATAATCTTTTTTAAAACTTTACTAAACACTTTCACCCGTCACTACTTAAGTCACTACCTTACTAAGAATTAACTCACATTGGGTCCTTACAATCTCCCCAACTACAAAAATTTTTGTCCTCAAAAATTAATTCTTACCGATGAAAAGGTGTGGGTAGGATTTCCTCATCTTGTCCTCAAGCTCCCAAGTGGTGTCACTAGTTCACACATTCCGCACCACCTTAACTAGGCTGATCACTCTACCCCTGAGTTCTTTAGTTTTCTGTTCTACCACTTGGACTAGTGTGGCCTCAAAAGAGAGATATTCCTTTACTTCCACTTCCTCTGACTTCAATACACTACTAGAAAATTGTCATTTTACATCGTTTATATGAAAAGCTGATCGCATATTTACATCGGTTATATGACGAAGAACCGATGTAAATTTATTAGAATTTTTTAAAAATTGGTTCCAAAAACCTCTCACAGAGTAAGGAAAAAAAACCCTAGTTATCTCATTTCTCTGTGTTTTTGTTCTTGTGAGACAAAAATGGCAGAGCGTTTAGTTCTCCGCAGCACCATGCGCGCACACACCGACGTTGTCACGGCGCACACACTGCAGCACCATGCGCGCACCCGCCGCTTTGTTGGACACACCAAGGATGTCCTTTCTGTGGCGTTCTCCATCGACAACCGTCAGATCGTGAAGTTAACCCTTCCATGCCATAGATATCATATATTTGCCTCTTTTGTGGATTTGCGTTTCGCTTTCAGAAGGGAAAAAAAAGATTCAATTCATGGCGGCTGCAAAGCTTCAAGCTTTATGGAATCACCCTGCTGGGCCCAAAACATTGCAATGGCAGGGACAAGCTTATACCAACTCTCACGAAAATTGCGGCATGATTATTCCTCTCAGGCAGCAGCAGTCACGGAAGAATGATGATATTCAAGTTATTTTATACTTGAAAGTAGATGCCCAGACTGTAATTTTAGTTGTTCGACGTATAATTTTATTTTAACACCCTTGGTGAATGCAAATACACCATTCAAAACAGTGATGCTCACTCTGAAATACGATTCCGAAATTTGGGGTGGTGATCGAGGACCTGGACCGGTTTTTGGTGGAGAGGCAAATTTACATCGATTATTTGAGAATCGATGTAAATTTTCTGCCACATTTACATCAGTTATTTTAGAACCGATGTAAATTTGCTGCCCCACATTTACATCGGCTTTATTTACATCGGTTCCAGAACCGATGTAAATAACCTATTTTAACCGATGTAAATTTGTAATTTTCTAGTAGTGATATATGAGATGGGTCGAGCACGTATTTTCTTAGTTGGGACACGTGAAAGACATTGCGTAGTCTTGCTAATGGAGGAGGTAGTGCTGCCTCATAAGCAACTGGGCCAATCCGTCTCAAAATCTGATAAGGCTCAATAAACTTAAGAGTTAGCTTTCTAAACATGATAGCTCTTCCAGCACTAGTCATAGGACTGACCCTCAAAAATACATGCTCCCCCTCTCCAAACTCCAAAGGTCTCCTTCTCTTATCTACCTAGGACTTTTGGCGACTTTGAGAAATCCTCATCCTCTCTTGAATCATTTTCACATTCTCATTAGTTTGTCACAGAAGTTCAGGTCTAACTAGAATTCCCTCTCCATCTTTGTACCAACAAAGGGGAGTCCTACACTTCCTTCCATACAAGGCCTCATAAGGCGCCATCCCTATGCTGATGTGATAGTTATTGTTGTAAGCGAATTCTACCTACGGTAGTACTTCATTCCAACTCCTCAAGTGGTCCAGTACACAAGCTCTTATGAGCCTCAACCGAGTTCCCAAAGCTCCTTGGAGGGTTTGCCAGAAACGAGAGGTGAACCGTAGATCTTTATCCAATACTATGCTAGAGGGTACTCCATGAAGTATAACGATCTCTCTTATATACAACTGTGTCAATCTTTTCATAGAGATTCTCAAGTTAACTGGAAGAAAGTGGGCGCTCTTTGTTAGTCTATCTATTATCAGCCACATCGAGTCATGTCCCTTCACGGACCGAGGTAATCGTGTCACGAAATCCATTGCAATGTTGTCCCACTTTCATTCCAAAACTTCCAATTGTTGGAGCATCCCACCTGGTCTTTGATGCTCCACCTTCACCCTCTAACAGTTCAAGCAAGCAGCTACATACTAGGCTACCTCCCTCCTCATGTTGGGTCACCGGGATGACTCCTTCAGATCTTTATACATCTTAGTCATGCCAAGGTGCAGACAAAATTTACTTTTATACCCCTCATTCATAGTCATCTTTTTCAACTCTCCATTTACCGATACATAAATTCTCCCTTTGAATCTTAGAACTCCATATAGGCCCATCACAAACTCTTGGGTTGGCTCAATATCCAAGGACTCCGCCACACTTTTCAGCTGGATCTAGTGCTTGCTTCTCTCTTATCATATTCAAGAACTCATTGGAGATCACCACCATGCCACAACTGATCTGGCTAGGAGACAATTCTGTATTGAGACTTAGATTCTAGGACTTCTCAATCAACTCCAACTCTTTCACCATCAGAGCTGACATACTCACTACCTTTCTACTCAATGCGTTTGCCACTGCATTGGTCTTCCCAAGGTGGTACATCAGTTGGAAATCATAGTCCTTCAAGAATTCCATCCACCTTCTTTGTCTCATATTCAGCTTTCTCTGATCAAACAAATACTTGAGACTCTTATAGTCATTGTACACAACAAACTTCAACCCATATAAGTAGTGCCTCCACAGTTTCAGGACAAAGACTACTGCTGTTAACTCTAGGTCATGAGTGGGAGTAGCTCCTCTCATGAACCTTTAGTTGACGAAAAGCATAAGCTACTACCTTCCCTTCCTGCATCAATACACATCTCAAACCTTAATATGACGCATCACAATACATTTTAAAGGACTTTTCTCCACCTTTGGGATTATTAATACTAGGGAAACTGGTTAGTCCCTACTTCAATTTTAAGAAGTTCCATTCACACTTATCAGTTCAAGTAAAAGGTTGATCTTTCCAGGTCAGCTGAGTTAGTAAAACTATTACCTTTAAAAATCCCTCAAAATTCTTTTATAATGACCCACCAACCTTACAAAACTCCTCATATTTCATATTTTTTCTTTATGCAACTTTATTTACTAAATATATTAATTCAAGCTTTTAAATAAAATATTTAATTTTAAAAAACTTTATCTCTATTATGATTTATACGAAAAAGAATTTATTTTTTTCTTAAATGAATAATTATTTATTTTTAGTCTTTATTAAATGATTTTTATTAAATTAATATTAATATTTAATTTTCGATTAGAATTTGGTAGAAAAATAAAATCAAAAGAATTATTTTGTGATTTAAGGATTATCATCATTGTAAATAATTATTTTTATTATGATTTTGAATTTATATATATATATATATATATTTTTTTTTTTAAATTATTTATTATATTCATTTTTAAGACTATAATAGTAACCAAGAATGTAGAAAACAATATTAATCAAATTTATTGTTTGATACTTTGTTCTTTACTTTATTATAAATGCAAACAGCATGCTAGTGGATAAGAATTCTGTTGGTTTCAGTACATATCAAATACATTTCACACGGAAATGCCAAATCTATGTCTAAAGTAATAAAAATGATACCTTATACAATGTTTTTTCTGAATTTTGAGACATATTTTCTTATAATACTAATCCATAAAGTGATATATAAAATAAGGTCTACATAATATATTACTGTTTTTATGCAAATATCTTAGCTCTAAAGACTTAATCTCTAACTTGATCTGGATTTCTGTTTTTTTTTTTTTTTTAATTCTTTAAGACTTGTTTTTTTTTTTTTTTTCATTATTGACTTGATCTTATTTGGATTTCTGTTTCATTTTTTTAGTTCTATTTTTTATATTCTTGTTAGTTAATGATTGAGACAATGATACTTGTACTATATTTATATATATTTTTTATTTGACTGATAAAAAAAATCTTAATCATCATTATAAACTTATGAAGAGCATTTCCCACATTAAGTGGCCCAATTACTTTTGCATTACAATAGTACTATAAAAGCATTTCCTCATATTTGTTTTCTTGTGTTGGTTTTTCTGTGTGAGCCTTTCTAACAAACTTGTGTCATGTATCCCTCTTACACTCTATTCCTTTGCTCTGTTCCGCATCATTCTTTTTGTTTAGTATGCTAGAAATTTGTTTTCCTTGTTCTTTTTCTTTCTTGATTTTTTATTTTTATTTTAGCTGATCGTGTAATTGATTGGATACTGTTGCATTTTCTGAATTGGTGCTTGATAGTGCTTGTAAAGAGTTCTCTGGTGTTTGTTGGGTTAGGTGTTCGACCGGAGAGTGATTAAGATAGGGTTATGTTCATTACATTTCTGTTATGTTTCTATCATGCTCCCTCCTATTACTGCCACTATAATCCTTAATTCTTTCCCATGTACTTCCATTGTCTTTACTATGTTCATCCTTTTTACTGAAAATTGTGAAGTTGTCTTCTTGTTAATAACAATGAAAGAAATCTATATTTATTTGAACTTTTAGTAGCATGAAGCTTTGGTTCATTTGATATTACCAACACATTAGTTATTTACATTTCTTGATGATGGTCTGGATTTTGCCATAGATTGTTGATGAAACCTTGTCCTCTTGTGTCAGGATGAGGACAGGGAGAGGAACACAAACTTTTAGAATCAGTGGGACAATGCCTTTTTCTTCAAATTCAATGGTCAATTCTGTAGGTGGCAGAAATTTGGAGAAGTATCAGCTTGGTGGGGTCATATTCGGTTGCAAGAACAGCACAATGAAAGAATGCCAATCAAAACTACTCTTTGGTTAGTCTTTCACTCTTCTACATTTGATTGCTTTTATTGTAACATTGGTAAGATTCTTATAGCCATTACTGTGAGTCTAAAGATGAATAAATAATCATATTTTATATTCAAAATTTGACTGTTACATGCAACACTAAAATAGTTTACTTGAACTATATTTTAGTGCTTTAAGTTATCATAATTAATTATTTTTTATTGGTTTAAATTTATGAATAATTTTTCTTTTGCAGTTTTCAATAAATTTCAACTGACATACTGTGTGTTAGGAGTGTTTTAACAGTTGCTTGCACTTCTCTATAGGATGAGTAACATGATAAAATTATGAAATCATTTATTTCAACAATGAAATCCCTCAGTTTGAAGGAGGGGTTATGTGACCATTAACTCAGTAATGTTTTTGTTTTAACAGGATTACCAGCTAATCACTTTTCCTACGTGAAGAACATAGATCCTGGTCTGCCTATTTTTTTATTCAACTATAGTGACCGGAAGCTCCATGGAATTTTTGAGGCGTCTAGCAAGGGAAAAATGTACATAGACCCTTATGCATGGATTGATGATAATTCAGAATTGGATAGAACCCAATATCCTGCACAGGTATCACTAGCTACATCTACCTCCCAAACTCTAATTCTCATGGTTCATAGTGGTCATGTATTCATGTCATAATTCAATAAAATGGTCCTTATATTTTCTGCTATTATTTAAGGTGAAAGTTCGCGTCCGGCTTCAGTGTCAGCCACTGTCTGAAGATAAATTTGCAGGAGTAATTGCAGATAACTACTACACCAATAACCATTTCTGGTTTGAATTAGACCATAGACAAGTCAACAAACTTACATCATTACTAGCTTCTTTAGCATTTGCCTCTGGTTGTAATGTGAAGTGGAAAAGTGCGTCTCCATTTCTTCCATCAACTCTGAAAGAAGCTGAAGCTTTTGAAACAACTGATTCAGAGACACAACATTTTACAAACTCAAGTAAGAAAACATATTCCACCAAATCTACTTCTTTAGATGGAGACATCAGGCCATTAGATACTCACTCAATAGGGAAGGAGGTGAATCAAAATGAGATGAACATTGAATATGAGAAACTAAAGAAATTGGCTCTTTGTCATCAAAGTCAATACCTCACCATTGACAAGGTAAGTGATGATGAGAATGATAAGTGCACTGTGAAAAAAGATGATAATGTGAATGACACTTCTGATGAGAATGAAGTGAAACTTGTATATATGAAGCTAAAGGAATTGGCTCTTGATTATGAAAATCAAGACTGTATGTCAGACAATGTGAATGACACTACATATGAGAATGAAACATGCACAGTGGAAAATGTTGTAAATCAGAAAGAGTATGACACTCTTGATGATGTGCGTGTTGTGGAAAAGGAATATGTAAAGGTGCTAGAAGGTTTAGAGAAGGAAGAGAATTCAAGTCCTCCCATTGAACTTAAATACTCCATTGACAAGGTGATTGAGGAAGTAAAAATAGGTTTAAACCTTAAATATACATTTACATTTTTTAACATTTACATTTTTTATTTTTATTTTATTTTTTAATTTTAATTTTATTTAAATTTCATTCATCTATAATCTTTATTTTATTTATTAAAAATCGTCATCCATAAGCCTGATTTTAATACTAATGTATTTGTAGTTGATGCAAGAAGTTGAAGAACTCATGACTTTCAAGCAAATACAAACACAGAAAAATTGTTACCTTGAGCAGAAGCTGGTAATTACTTTTTTTTTTCTTTTATTATTATTGTTATTATTTATGTAAGTTTATATCTTTCTTCATGTCTATCATAATATATTGATTGCTTATATAAAAATATATATATGCTTACAGATAGGCCAAACATATAAACATTCTTATTTTACTAAATTAAGAATTCCTTTTAAATAATTATTTACAAATCTACTTGAAATTCTCTAATATGCATAACTGTGTTGTTTTTCTTCTTCTTAGTTATTATTAAATAACTCAGATTCAGATATGTAATGTTAGTTCCCACTTTTGTATCTCTCAACTTCTGTAGTGGATATTCTAACACTAAAAAGTCAGAAGATAAATAAGGGTAGTTAAAAGAGTATTAATATTTGATTCATAAACAATCAAAACTAAGGACATTATTAAATTGAAATATCTAGACAGCAATTTAAAACCATGAACATAATAATAAGTTGGAATAACCCTCAATACTTTTAATTATACCCCATGTTTTTGTTATACTAAATGTTTTTGTTTATATCATTACAGAAGGAGACAGAATTGAAAATTCAGCATCTAATATATAGTTGTAAAATCTTAGAATCAGCCTTTAATATTTCTCAGACACATATTGATAAAATTTTGATAGACAATCATGGTTATCAACTATTGATTTGTATTGGTCATCCCAGCGAGTGATCAAGTCTTTCTATGCTGTGAAGTCAGTTTCAATATCACACTTAATTGGTGAGTTTTATATTTTTAGTAGTGAAAATTATTATACTTATTATTATATAGATGATATCTTTCTAAGTTTTTCAACTATGTTTTTCAATTTATTTTGAGTTAATTTTTTTTCTTTCATGTATACAGATGGATCAAATAGTTCAATGTTCAATGAATGGACCTTGTGTCCCTCGGTGAATCAGAATTATCCAAGTTTAGCAGTAATTTTTTCTCTTGATTATATCTATGACATTAACAGCTTTTTAGATATTGAAGTACTTGATTTATATATTGCAAGGTGGATATATGCTCTTTCAAAACTAGACAAGGTAAAATATAATATATATATATATATATATATATATATATATATATATATATATATAAAAGACTGTAAATATCATGCATTATTGATTCAAATTTGATATTAGGATAATTATTTATAATGTAATTACTATGATTTTGAGTTTTGAACAATATTATTTTTATTAACATAAAAACATAATTTTTATGATGAGAAAAAAATTATCAAAAAAATTAAAATTAAAATTTAAAAATATTTTAAATATAAATAAATATTTTATTTAAAGATTTAAATAAAAATGATTAATTTATTATATATCTAATTTAAAGAAAAAATTTATTAAATATTCAAAAATAAAAATTGATAATATATTGAGAGGTAAAATTTATTTTATATAAAAAAAAACTACATACTAACCATTTTCACTTATATCATCACATAGTTCTACAAATTTATTAACTTAACCTATATACTCTAGATTTATTTAAATTAATTATTTAAGGTCTTAAATAATATTTTACAAATCTTAATATTTTATGTTATATTTAAGAAGTCTATTTACTTTTTATTCTAATGAAAAAAAATCATTTATTTATTTATTTTTTTGGTTTTTATAAGAATTTATTCTTTTCTATAAACAAAATTTTTACTATATATGTTTAAGATTTTAGAGTTTTTTTTTTTTTAAGATTTGATTTAATTTATTGAAATATATTATTTAGTAAAAAAAAATTTATATAATATAAATATTCAAAAGTAATATAAAAATAAATTATTAAAGGAAAAATAATATATTTTTAAATTATAAAATAATTTTTATTTTATTATATTTATGGATGAATTCAATCTAATTATCTATAAATAAAGGGATGATTTAAATTTAATAAAAAAAAATATAAATATAATAAACTAAACTTAAACTATTTTAATTAGATGGTTGATAGTTAGCCTGAAGTTTAATTGAACTTTTTTTTTAATATATTTGTTACTCCTAGAATATAAAATTGTCCCCCACTCATTAGTCTTTTCTTTTATAATGATGGGAGTGTGTCAAATAAGAGTATAGATGTGGAATCTTTGTTTGTTTCATTCTATTATTACTGAAGTAAAAGTGTGTGTGAAAAATGGAATTGAATTTTATTGTTGAATTTTTGTTTGTTTCAATATAGTCTATTTTTTAATTTAAATAAAATTAATTATTTTAATATGAATAGATATCATTTTTATTTTTATTTAATTATGTTTTCTTAGCTTCTAAATTGAACATTGAGGGGTTAGACTTAAAAAAAATTATATAATTCAAAATCTCTTTTTTTATATTATAGCTAATAAAAAAAAAGTAAAACTTAATAATAAAATTATTACAATGTTAGTATATATAAAATAAAATAAATAAAAATTGCATTTTAGTTTAATTAATTATTCATTCAATTAATTTTATTATATAGGTTGCCAATAAAGAAATATGAAGATGGTGAAAGCAGTCAATATATTCATTTGATAAATAAATAGGGTATGAAAACTATATGAACTAATCTTGTATATTTATTCTAAGTAATTAACACCTTATCTTTAAAATAAACAAATACTTTATCTTTTATAATATCGTTCATCATCATTTATTTTAATATTTTGAATAGTTATTAACTTACTATTATACTAAAATTAATTAAGTTCAATGTCAATATTTAATAATTTTTTATTGGAAATATAGTTCTAAATTTATTTTCTTAATTACTTGAATTTATTTTTTTATTATAATTTTAAACTTATAATTAACATATTTATTTTCATTGAATTCTATTTTTCTTTTACCAATTATAATATCAAAATAATAAACATAATTATATAATTAAAGGTTCTATTAATAGTGTTTTTAAAACTTGTAATCATAATTGAACTTATAAAACTGACTAATTTAAGAAGTAAATAGAATATTTTAAAATCAAATATTATAATTACTATAAACTTTTTAACTTAAATGGATATTCTTATGTAGATGAATAGTTAATGATTATTATTTAAATATTTGATTACAAAATATTTGATATAATTATATATTTTTAAACCAGATATAGCTAATTTTAATCTTTGTGATTAAACAAATTTGAAATACAAATAAAATTAATAATATTGTTTTGTACGTTTTAATTGGGTTAATCTTCTATCATTTATTGAAATAATTTATTAAACTGAATTAAAGAAATATATACAATTGTCATATTTTTAGATAACAGTATAATTATTAATTAAATTTCACCTTATATATTATAAATTGAATAACTTTTCAACCAATATTTATTCTACTAAATTTTTTCCTCATAAAAATAGATACAGTTTTTAAATTATTAAAATAATATTTCATTAATGGCACTATTAATCTATATTTTATTTATTTAAGATTAATAAATATAATCTATATTTTATTTATAAAAAAATTTCAAATTAGTATATTTTGATTAATAATTATTTTATAAAAATTAGAAAAATAACAGTGAAAAATTAAATAAACAATAACATGTTACCTAATTAATATATATAAACAAATTTTGAGACACGTAACTCCAATAATCTAAATCGGTTTTCAATATAATTTATCTAAACCCCGGTAAAATTCATCAAATTTATTCTCTTGATTATTTTAATTGATACCATTATATTTATTTTGGTTATAAGTTAAATTATAATTATTTTTAAATTTTATTGTGATAGTAAATTGAAAAATAATTATATTTTCAAAATAAAAATTATGATATTATATTTGAATGGTAAATGTCATCAAAATTATTTATCATTTATTTTGATTTTAAGATCATTTTTTTAATTCATACTTTATTCTAATTGACATTTCAATATATGGTTTAATTTATGCTTCTTGTAGAGCTTCTATATTCGAACAACATTTAACATTACCATGGTTTCATGGGACAAAATTTAAACTTTTATTGTTAATCTGTTAACAAAGTGTGATAAAAATGGAATATATATATATATATATATATATATATATATATATATTAGATTGGTGAAAGATTAGATTTTCAGTGTGATAAGTAGTTTTTAAAAATCATTAACAAATTGATAGTTTTAATTTATGTATAAAATTTATATTAATAATTTATAAAACTAATGACAAAAGAATCATATTTTTGTATTTTGAAATTTTTTTAAAAAATTAAACCTTAAAAATATCAAATTATTATATTATTAGAAATTAAGAGATTTAATTGAACCTTTTATTAATAATAAAAAAAAATCCATTTTAAAACACTGAAAAGCATAATAGACGACAGAGAACTGAACGTAAATAGAGAAGTATTTAGTCGTTGTTCTTCATCGAACTTTTTAGTAACCAAGCAAGAAAAGAAGTACTAAAAAAATTATCAAAGCTCATCTTAGGCTGATAGAAAATTCTTGCATTACATGAAATCAAACCAGAATTAGAAGACTAAAATAATTGCTTTCTTCTGGGTTTGTCCAAATAAAATCTTCTGAATATAAAATTGTTACCTTGTTTTAGATTTGTAAATTGCTGAGTTAGTTATCAGCTTCAACCTCCCTTAAGTTACTGGATGATTGATATCTATGATTCAAAATTGAATCTAGATAACCCTCCAAGAAATTTCCATTCTTCCATTTGATTCTAAAATACTCTTGCCTTCTACACTTTGTCAAATTCAGTATTTACGTGTCTAGATGAAGACCAATGAAGGTGCTTGAAGGGATGTTATTGTTCCCACTCACATTGGATCATGATTGGGTTAAAACACTCTAATCCTTCAGGAACAAGCATACAGCTGTACAATCATCAACCTTGAAACCATACTTAAATCTCCAAGCCTGAACTGCATGCTTTACTAACAATTTGGCTGCCATGCACCTTTTTGGTGCTGAAGCAACTATGTTTATTACTTCACTGTTTGTTAGCACATCCCATACCTGTTGGGAAGAAAATTTAGACATTTTTGGCTGGGATGAATTTTGGGAAAACTTGTTATTGCTTATTGTCTAAAAGCTCCCTTAGGAGAATGACAAAAATATGCTATTATTTTTGCAAAATCTTTTGAAGTAAAAACATTTTCCTTGGATTATTTCTTTTGATGCACTTTTTGATAAAATATTTGCAAACATACTTGGATTGAGAAAATTCAAGAGTTTAGCATAATTTGAATGCTAACTAGCAACAAGTATCTTGTAACTGATTATTCAATAATCCAAAGTTAAAAGTTGACATTTTGATATGAAAATGCTTACCCCATCAGAAGCCAAAACCACAAACTCATCCTGCTTGGTAAGTTTTCTATAAGAAAGATCAGGTAGTGAGGAGAGACCATAGTCTTTCAGGCAAAAATTTCCAAAGGCTCTTGCCATAGCCAATCCAGGGCTGTCCCCGTTCGGCCTCCATATTCTATTTACATCTGGATCTTCTTTTGCAGAAAAAATTCTACCGCCACACTTAATGATTCTTAAAGCTTCACCTGAGTCACATTGAACAAGAAAAAACAAATTAGACATTTGGAAGAGTGCCTGTTACACTTATCTGGACTTAAGTACCTTAATAACTCAGTTTTTCAATCAAGCTTATAAATAAGCTCTCATTTGATTTGGAAGTTCTTATTGAATAAACTTTTATTAACTAAAGCATTTAACGAAACCAAGAGGGTTTTAAGATTAGGAAAACTAGGATTAACAGTTAATACCGAGACCTACTTGGAACATCTGGGGTCAAGTCAACAGTAAGTTGAACAGGAATAAGATGGTTGTCATGTGCTCTTCTGCAAAGAACTGCACGAGAATCCCCCAAATTGCCGATTATTAATTGGTCACCCTGAAATTTAAAGGGTAAAAAGAATGTGTTTGATTAGAACATTCTTGCGAAGAAAACATTGACAAGGAGGTAATGTAATTGAGAAAGTCTATTTGTACCTGTTTGATAACAGTTACAGCAGTGCTACCGCCACTAAATCCTTTAGCGTCTATGTTCTTAGCAAGGACTTCATCCATTTCACTGAAGCACCTCATAAAGCTTCGCTCCCACGAAGAAAAGGACATGTTTTGGTTATCCTTAACATGGACATCACCATGACCACTTCCATTTCCAACATCAGTATCATTGTGTTTGATGACCTTTGCTTGTGACTGTTTGATTGATGCTGAGAGTTTTGAGGGTAGTTTGTCACGTATATACTGTGAGAACTTGTGCCCTAGAGGGCCATGACCATCAAACACGCCACAAAATATCATCTCCTTTTTTCCAGTGAAGTCCTAATAATATTGAGCATTAATCCAAGTCATGAATTCGTTCACTAAGAACCATTAGGTTATGATTAATAAAATCCATAAGAT
>BDMB01000018.1:0-75026 GCA_016859785.1 Macrotyloma uniflorum
TTTTTATTCTTCAGTCTCCCTTTCTTAAATAGGTGACAGAGCATATCTTTTACATTAATATAATAGATTCTTCAAAATATAGAGATTCTTAACCGCTAGTCTATAAAAGATAATAAAATATATTCTTCATTAACAGTTCTTTGGTTTGATAAATAAAAAATGTCTTAAGAAAAATATTTTTTTTTCAAACTGACATACGTTTCGATGACATGAATATTCTTTTATATAAGTTTAACTATTTTAATCATTATATCTCTTGAGGATAAAATCATAATAGAGCAAACGATGATTTCAATATGATGATGATTCTAATTAACAATGTCAAGAAATTTGATATGAAACAAAATAATTGATGGTTTCAGGAGTGAGATTCCTCTGCTATGTCTGAAATACTTGCATCCATTAGGATTATGCTTGTTTGGTGGGTACCAAAGGAATATCCAAATACAGCTCAGTCATTGTTTGAAGATGTCAATGATAATAGAAATTTCAGTAGATATGTTTGTTAGGTGTTGTGATCTTTGAGGGTCATTTATATATATATAAAAGGATTCCGTTGTGTGTCTGACCTTAATCTAATGTCGGAGAAGCACATCCATTGTCATTTTGCATATTATGAAAATATTTTTTTTTAATATAGTTTATTTTGGATGTATATTATAGAATATTATAAAAATTAATCTTCAAAACCGATTTAGGTGGTGAGGTTTACATTTCATTTATAAATAATAATTTAATTTTATTTTTAGTCTATATAAAATCTATCTTTTCAAGACTTTTTCTCATGTTAAAGAGGCTTTCTCAATTCGAATATGATCTATTTATAAGTAACCTAATTTAAATCAAATAACATTATTAACAATCAGGCGATCTATTAACAATTTTATTAACCATCACAACTCCTCGAATTATATAAAAAATATTATAATCTATTAAGTTAAATAATTTATTATTATTCAAAGTTTAATATATTAATAAATAATTTAATTTATATTTAATAATTTTATTAACCTAATTTTGATATCATATAAAATAATTATGAAATTTAACTTATGTTCAAAATTAAAATTAATATGAAATAAAAAATATTTTTTATAAAAAAGTAATTAATCTTAATATTAAGGACAAAATAGTAATAAATTTTGAAGAAATGAAAATAAAAGTATTTTATAAAATCTAAAACAAAACAAAAAAAATTGCTCATTTACAAGAATTAAAAATAATCATTTAAACTAAAATAAAAAAGATTAACCTAACTACATTACATAATCATGAACTAATAATATCTTTGATAATTTAATTACCTATTCAGTTCGAAAAAGACTTGTAATTACCTATTAAATTTTAAAGACATTAATTTTAGTTTGTTGAGTGTCTTTGGTAATTTGTAACTTTCCAATCATTGTTTACCTGGGCCATTATTTGTTTGTGAATGGATAAATTTTCTCCTGAATTCTATTTCCATTGGCAGATTTTATCTTTTAAGATGATATATGTTGATTTGAAAGTCACAACTTTACCTAAGGAGAAGTGAATTGAAGATGGAATGTTTTAAGTGGTAGTGTTTGTTTGTTTCGATATTTTAATCCAAGGAGCCACAACTTTTGACCTGAATTTGTGATCAACACGCACTGCAAGGTTCTTGAGTCGTAACCACCATTATAGCCACTAATTATCATTATATTAATGCAATATCTCAATTGTGTGCAAAGAAAACATCGTAAAGCATCTAAAATCTTTTTCCTAAGCATTATTATTTATTGCTTCAAAATGACGTGGAGCTTCCAGTGAACATCATACCACACCGCAACGTGGACTCAGCTACAACACAAAAACTAACTTCAAGAATTCCTTTCTATGCCTGTGAATTTCTCTCATGTTCATCATTTATAAAATTTATGTTGAAGGGGAAAACATAAATTATGAAATATCATACACTAAAATATAGTGTAATTAAGTTGAAGCGAGGATTTTCGTAGAATTCTTTTTTAGTTTTATGAGAATTTAAAATTACTTGTTTCAGAAAAAAACTAAATCAGGATGTTGTCTAACATATTTATGATTGTT
The DNA here is from genome assembly GCA_016859785.1 of Macrotyloma uniflorum. Classification (NCBI taxonomy): domain Eukaryota; kingdom Viridiplantae; phylum Streptophyta; class Magnoliopsida; order Fabales; family Fabaceae; genus Macrotyloma; species Macrotyloma uniflorum. The sequence continues at coordinate 2,068 of BDMB01000018.1, forward strand.
TATATCTATCCATTCTTTTTTTTTACAATTTTTTATCTAAGTAATTTTTTACAATTATCTATTTATAATTGTTTTTAAGTATTTTTAGGACTAATTTTATAAATATATTTATTTTTATCGATAAAAAAATAATTTTTAAAAAATTGAAGAATGTTTTTAATAGAATTGTATTTGTATAATGATAAAGAATATTTCTATTTAGTTAAGAAATAAAAAAAAAATTAAATATTTAATTATTTGATAGAATAAAATATATTAAAAAATTATTTTAAAATTGTATAATTTGATTGAGGTTAAAAAGTTAAAAATATATAATATCATAGGTTTATTATTTTTTAATTTTTAATTTATTTTGTCATCCTCTCACTCAACCAAATAAACAAAATTTACTATCTTCTTCACAATAACTTCCCATTACCAAACAAACACGTAATAATTAATGTACAAAAGTATAATACGAGATATATAAATATTCAATCAATTATAATTCATAAAGAATGGGAGTTGTCGCGATATTCATAAGGTAATTATAGAACAGATATTCTAAAATCTAAATAGATAAAAGATAATATATCACTATTCTAAATAAAAACGTTTCCTTGTTTATCACAAGCTTTTCTCTCTCACAAAATTAAAAGGTATTAAAAAAAGAGAGATTCTGCTAAAATTAATTAACTAATTTTCTGATTGAAATTAGTCCATATATACATAGATAGATAAATATGATTGAAAAAAAAAACAACCAAATTTTATTCTTTTATCTTCTATCTTTATTCTTGAATATTTATCTTTTAAAGAAGTTTGTATATTAATAGAATTTATGGTGCTTAATTAAGTAGGATTTACTTTATTATGTGAAAGTAAATAGGTGGGGTTATGTTATGATATGAACAGTGGGCTCAAATAATTACATGGATAGTGAGGTCAGTGTTGACATACTATCACTTTCCCTGGGTGGATAGACAGACATATGGAGGAGGAATCTTTGGCATATAAGGCCCCTCCTCTCAAACAAAACAACCACATTAATTACCTCAAACTAAATACTGTTTCCTTACCTAATAATTTGGAATACTACTTGTTCATCAAGCTGACCAACCATGTTTCCTTTACAACGCGGCAATGAGCTGGTGATCCAGTTTTCTAATGCTCTCCAACCGCAACACAAAATCTCCAAAGATCTCATCCTCGATCATCACAATATCGATAATTCTCCCCTTCTCGCTTATTCAGATAAAAAATTGCGTACTAGTACCGGCCCCAACAAATTTTCTTACTCGGCTGACACTGGTCACGCTAATTCCGAAGAAGAATATGCAAAAAAGATGGTTCACAGAGACATTGAAAGGCAAAGGAGGCAAGAAATGGCAACCCTTCATGCCTCTCTAAGATCCCTTCTCCCTCTTTCCTTCATCAAGGTGAACCAATTATAACCATCTACTTCTCCATTTCTTTCTTCTTCTTTTTTCTTGATTGTCTTTTTAGGGTTATTATTATTATTCTTATTCTATTGGGGTTTCAGGGAAAGCGTTCGATATCTGATCAAATGAACGAGGCCGTGAATTACATAAACCACCTGCAGAAGAATATTAAAGAATTGAGTGACAAGAGGGATAAGTTGAAGAGGAAACTTACTATAAATTCCACCCTCGAAAGCACTGAGAACAAGCATGCATCTAGCGGTTTCACTGTCCACCAGAGTAATGGTGAAGCTGTGGGGATTGAAATCAGTGGATACAGTGAGGAAGGGGTTTCACTTTCTAACTTGCTGGAAATAGTGTTAGAAGAGGGACTTGAAGTTGTTAGTTGTCTTTCAACTAAAGTCAATGGCAGATTACTCCATAGTTTGCAGTGTGAGGTATGTACCTATAGTCCAGGGATAGATTCTTGTCTTGTCGTTATGTTATACGTTTTTTTCTTGTATAAAAAGTATATATATATATACTAATATTTTATATTTTCCCTTCTATTATTGATGAAATGGGTTCACAGGTTGACAATTCCGACAGTGTAGATCTATCTGAGCTGAGAAGAAAATTTTCCAATGTAATTCCATCAATTAGAGTTTCTGAGTAAAAGTTTGTGGTTTGGATATATCTAGGCTCACAATCTGCTTATTGACATGCAATTAACATATATATAACCCATTTATCTGCCCTCTCTAACTGGTTCTTAATTTGTGACTGAGTTTGCTTGCACTGTATCTATTGGTAGGACTTTGAATCTATGGTTTAGAACCTTCTACTTTCAGTTCGGGAAGAGAAGGACAAAACTTGTGTAGATAAAATTTGTCCCTTCTTTCTCTTCTAAGGTATCTTTGCTATTTGACATTAACACGTAACTTATATCTAATTACATGTCAGAGTTAATTACCCTTGCGAAATCTATCGTCCACTATTATATAAATTTCGAGATATTTTTGGTATAATATGACCTTCAGTCGTTCATGTTTATTGATTGCTCACAAGATTTGACACTCAGTAATTAATTAGTAGAACTTTTCCTTCTGATCTTAAGTCTTTCATGTTCCTCAGGTCTGAATTATTTTTATGTTGAATGTTGAAGTTTTTCCTTCACACAACAAGGTACAGCTACAATTCTACACAAGAAAAAATCCTTTAACTTACATATAATAAGACTCTAGAACTATCACATACAGAAACATCTTTATCACATACAGAAACATGTAGTTTTTAGGTAAAAAGCACATGATTATTTTCTATCAAACATAAACGTACCGGCCAAGGATCAGCAACTACATGATAGATAACTCATAAAACTTTTAAAATTTAAGGTTTAGGTTGAATTTACCACACTGATTTGGTTTTTTAAAAATAAAACAAAAATGATTTCTTTTATTCTGCTTGCATTTGATCTACTTGGGGTGTGTTAAGAGTATTTTTTTTTAACTGACGGCAAAAGTTTGTCTTTTTAAGATGTACAAATTATTGAACAAAGCTTTATCTCTCTTTAATAAAGTTTTTTTTTTCGTATAAATGACAAGGAAATATGTTCAAGGGATCAAGCTATATATTTTTCAATGGTGTAAGATTTTGTTAGTGTAATGCACTTCAGCTAGCATTTATCTCTGTCCAGCCAAAAGGAAACAAAAACAAGCCAAAAACGGTTCTGATGAAGTTGAGCAGTGCATGGCTTGCCTATAATACTGTCTTTGCATGTATCATGTATCTGATGAGTTCAAGCATCTAGAGTACATTACCCTTAGCTGATTTAAATAGACATATAGGGCAATAGTATAGTATGAATGGCGATACTTTGCATTCCCAGTATATTGCTTTAGATAAATTTTCTTTAAACATTTAGCTTAGAGAGAGTTTAGTTTATTTTCATATTGTTTGCAGTTTTAATTAAGTCAGAAATCATAGGATATATATATATATAAATATATAACGAATCTGCCTTCGCTTAGCTTAATATCAATTCCCGCTTATTAGCCACTTTCCAGTAGTTGATGATGATCAGAAGGACCTTGTTGACATTCTTTAAGAGATTATGTATAAAGTAGAATCTTAATATCTGGTTCTGTATACGTTTCTTTTGTTTCGTTTGATTGTTCCTTCTTTTAGCAGATTGTATATTTCACGTGCTTCTCATATATGGCAGGATAAAGCATCCGATTATTCATCTTGTGTTAAGAACTCCTAAGATAAATATTTTCAAGCACTTCTGTTTGATATGCTTTTACCACATTGATTTTAAGTTAGGTTGAATTGCTTTGCAACTGTTAGGTAGTTAATTAGTTAACTTTACATTCCACAATTAAGGAACTGGAACTTCAAAAATCTAATTGATATAAATGTTAGGATATAAATCTAATTGAATTTTGTATTTGTATAGATTAATTCCATGAAAATATGACGATATGGTTATAGAAACTAAAAAGGGAATTTAATGGCCAAATGAGAACATTTAAAAAGTGATGTAATGTGTGAAATCATATAATGGCATGAGTTTAATTAATATAAAGCAACATTATATATATTATATTAGTGTCTTTAGTCTTAACTTAATAAGAGGAGTGGCTGTTATATTCATATTGATGTAAGTTGGATACGGATCAAATCATTCTTCCCTTCATAATACGTTGTTATTGCAACAACACATTGGTGATAACGAATGAGATCAATCAAAAATAGTTTTTCTTTTTCCAAAATAAAAATAAAATTTTCTTCCATTATCAAAGTGTTCCAGCTGCATTCTTATACAACTAAGAATGGGTAGTTTTATTTTATTATTGTTGATTTTGTTATGATCAACATAAATTTATACAATTATTTTTTTAAGATAAGATAAAATCTTAAAATATGATAAAATAAATTATTTAATAGCTAAAATTTGAATGATTTTGATATTGTCTTTTTTATCTTATAATTAAGTACATTTATAATTTATTTATTAATTTATTTATGAAACTTGTAAAATTTATCTATTATATTTTTGTTTTTTCTATATTTTTATTTATCTTTTACTTAAGCATATTTATAATTTATTCACTTATATATGTATCTAAGTATAATCTTTTAGATATCTTAATTTTGGATTTGATTATTCCATAGTACTGCACTCTAGAAAATAAAATTCATATCTTAATTACTTATAATAATTAATGGTAGACTAAGATTTCAATTCGATTTTTTGGTACAATAATTATGAAACTAAATTTAAAATAACGAAAACTGACGCTTTTCTGATCAAAATGCAACAACCACCCTTCAACCATTAAGAAATTCTTACACCATCGCAGAAGCAAAGCTGAGGAAGAAACAGGACATGACCTTGGAAGATCAACTTAAACAATTTCCGGTTTCTGATTGAACGAATAAAGTTTCACTCATTAACATCGATCCAACTTTGCATATTCCTTGTTTAGGGTTTCTGCCATCGGATTTTACTGTATATGTAATTTATATATTTTACCTCAATTTTTCTTACTGTGTGAGTGTTTTTGGTGGAACTAGATCTCACTACTATGCTTTTTTTATTTTTAATAGAATATGCATGATCCTAACATACACATCTTAACAGAAGAGACACCAGCACATAAGTTGGATAAAGTTTGGAGGGCATATGATCCTATATCAATTAGAATATCTCTTACAAATTGGCACTTAAGACCATCATAGACCTTTTTTGAACTCATCCACCCCTTAACATCCTTTTTACTTCTCATGAACTGTTATGATATTTTATCTATAAGTTATGAAGTTGGTCTGTCAAGGATCAACCAACTTCTACATAAGACAAAGCAGTAAATAAGGACTTTAATAACCACCTTATAGCTAACATTACAGAGTTCTATTATTTGGAAATCTTTGAGGCCTTGGATTTTAGAAATAAGAGTAATGTGCTTATCATGAATTGCCATTGGGATGATAGAAAAGAACATGCATTCCATCCGGTTTAGACATTTTATAACTTCCCATACTTCACAAAGCTGCAAAGATTTCTTTCATATCTGGAAACATCTGTTATCAGTCAATCAACATCAGAGTTTTCAAGATGGGGAAAGGAATTCTCACTCCTATTTCTAACACACTAGATCAAATGCAAACAAATTGACTCAGATCAAAACTCTTTTGCTTTGTTCAAGTTTAATAATGGAAAAATGAGGTTGTATAGGGAACAGTGGGCATATTCGTGCAACTAGTGGAGGATTGCAAATGATCCACCCCCGTTTGGTCACAAATCCAATACATTGGAAAATCAAGTGGGCTTCGCAGAATGAATGGTCTTGGGCTTGTGGGTTTTCTAAAGAGGACCAATCTCCATCCAGTGTTTCTAGCTGCCAAAACGGCTTCATTCTTAAATTGACTTGGAATACTGTAGTGAGATTGCGGAAATCTAATCCTTTATCTGTAAAAGATGTTTTTATAATGGAAAGAAAAATTAATCGTAAAATGAGTTTGGACTTAATATGGTATTTACTGGCAAAATTCTATGAAAATGGATGGATACAGGTATATAATTACTCAACCCATCAATGTATACCCACATGATTTTTTAAATAATAAATTTTTAAAAAAAAAATCAATATTACCCAAATGACTGCATACAACTAATTGGGTTGTTTTAAATAATGCTACACAAATTTTCATTTAATGCTAGTGAATTACTATATAATAAAAATGATTTCAGTTTTAATTATTACTAAAGATGACCAATTTGCGTTACCCTAAATCTTGCTGTATATCTTGAAAAGTGTAAACAGCTGACTTTTAATCATTTTGTATGTTTGTTTAGGTAAAATTGAATGGTCTCAGAGGATACAACGGTCTCGGGTGCAAAAAATATATGAACTATATATAGCTACAGAGGAATGGAAACTAAATTTAGGGAGAAATGTTTTTAAAATACAACAATATGAAAATTGACATGAGAATACACAATTATTTTCTGCATGAGAATTATGAAGCAGATTCAACCCAGAATTCATTCCATCCGCTTATTGTCTTACTAGGTACGGAGATTTCTAAAGGAAAAGCAAGTTGCTAAGATCAGATTTTCCACGTAGCACAGTGCCTGCAGAAAACAAAATTAATGCTCGTGGTTTACAGTCAAATAAAATTTTGAGTGGTTCCAATGTTGCATTTTCCTGTAGCACACAGCATAATACCAATTAAAATTGCGAATTAAAATCTTGAGCGGTTCCATTGTTCCAATCTTGTGCTAGTACGGAAATTAAAATTCCAATTTCCCATGTATGAATTACTACTTCAAGAAGGCTATTCAAACAAAGCAAAAGAAAACACTGTAGAGATCTATGCAAATTACGAAGGCAAATAAGAATGAGCAGAAACATGAAACAGTAATGGAAGACAACCAAAGAATGACTTGGTATACAAAAGGCAGCCCGCTTTTTCATCATCAAAATTTCTTCTTTTCCAATATTTTCATCCCAAAAGTTATGTGAACTACAAAGATGGTCTTTCTCCACTAAACTAAATCACAGACCATGATTTGCAAGACAAACCTAAAAATTAGTGTGAATGAACCTAAAATAAAAATCAGGAACAGTTAAAAAAAAAGATAAAAATAGATGAAAAAGCCCCATAACCCCTCTACAACTAGCATAGGTCTGTAGATGAAAAATGTTAGAAGTGTTTGAGAAGAAGAGGTGATTCAGTCATAGTCACCGGTCTTCTTTCCTGGACTTGAAGGGGAAAGCATTGCGAGAGTGTTGGGAGTACTCGACCGGCAACTTCGGAGCCTCGACCTCCCCACTCAGCATTCCCAGAACCTCCTTCATGGAAGGACGACGAGCAGGTGACTTTAGCAAACACATCAGCGCAACCGTGAGGCACAGACTAGCCTGCTCTTCGTCCAACCCCTCAACACCCTCATCCACCACTTCTAGAAGCTTCCCTCTCCGCCCACATTGCCTCGCCCAAGACACCAGATTCGCACGCTGAAACTCCGATATCGGCGACCCTGTCACCTGAAGTGGCCTCCTCCCAGAAACAATAACAAGCAACAAAACCCCGAAACTGTACACGTCACACTTCTCAGAAACATCCCCATTGTAACCATACTCAGGAGCAACGTAGAAAACCGTTCCCCTCATACTCGGAGTACTACTCACACCACCACTTTTGGCTACTATTTCTCCACTACAAGTCCCAGAATCGTAGCTGTTCCATCGAATTCCATGTATCTCCCCACTCAACCACGAATCTACACTACCACCACTGTTCCTACTCCGGTTCTTCTCCCTCTTGTAAACATTTCCACCACCATCATCTATCTCCAAATCACCATCATCGTTATTACCCTTTTTCTTTCTCTTCTCCTTCTTTTTCTTTTTCTTCGTCTTCCTCGCGAGCTCTACTGAGTACTCCTCCTTCCACCATTCCCTCGCTGCCCTTCTCTTCTCCTTCTTCAAAACTCCACTATCATCCATCGTCTCCCACCACTCCAATTTCTTCCTACTTTTCTTCTTCTCCACTACTCCACTGCTCGAGGCAGAAGAACCGTTCTTTACCGCCTTCGGCCTTTCCTTCTTCACCTCCTTCCCAATCCAATCCATCACATAATCCGACCCGGTGTTACCTTCAAACGATTGTTCTGTGTTGACACTCTGAGTTTCCAACTCCGACCCCGCGTCGCTCTCGGACTCGTCCTTTCTCTTCTCGTCGCGTTTTGTTTTGAACTCTTGGGCATGGGGTTTTAAGCGCGCGAGGCCGAAGTCAGCGATTTTGGCGGAAAAGGAGTTGTCGAGGAGAATGTTAGAGGGTTTGATGTCGCCGTGGATGACGGGGGGGTCGAGGGAGTGGAGGTAGTGGAGGCCTTTGGCGATGTCGAGGATAATAGAGAAGCGGTTTCTCCAGCGCGAGAGGTGGGGGGTTTTGCGGCGCAAGAGGGCGTCGTGGAGGTTGCCGTTGTGCATGAGGTGGTAGACGAGGAGGAAACGGCGGCGTTTGGGGTCGGAGGAGAAGCCGATGGCGGGGACGAGAGAGGGGGACCGGAGTCTGGACGCGAAGAAGAGTTCGTTGTGGAACTCGCGCTCGCCCTGCAGGGAGGCGGAGTCCATGAGCTTGACGGCGACGGGGTCCCCGGCGATGGTGCCGGAGAAGACGGGGCCGAAGCCGCCGTGGCCAAGGCGCGTGGAGAAGGAGTTAGTGGCGCGGCGGAGGAGGGGGTAGGAGAAGGGGTGAGGGGGGTTGGCGTCGGAGTCGGAGGAGGGGGTGGTGCGTTTACGCTTGCGGAAGCAGAGGAAAAGTAAAAAGAATAAAGAGCAAGCGGAGGCGGTGGAAGCTACAGGAGGGGTTAAGACGCGGTGGTTGGAAGGTGGTGCTGACGTGGAGAGTTGTCGAGATGGCATGGCGAGAAAGAGAGAAATAGTGGGAAGGAATGGATTATGAGTGGTGAATTATGAATGAATGAATGAATATATTAGAAAGAAAAAGCAGAGTATGAAACAGGGGAATAAGTTGAAGGAGGCTCTCTCTGCTTTGTGAATGTGATGGGGGATGAATAATGTTTGTGTGTACTTCTGACCAGACCGTTTCTTACTTTCTTCTGCTTCTTTTGATTGGGATTGGGACGTGACACACCTCAAAATTCTCCTTTTTCCTTCTTCTTTTTTTTTTTTTCCATTTTCCCTTTCTCCTTCTCTTCCACCAGGACAAACAGATCAATTTCTGGGCAGACAATAATCCCTTCATACAAAATCATTTTCCAATATCTCTATTTTTGTCAGATATTTGTTTTGGAATGTAAACACACACCCTCATTCCTTGTTCAAACATCAAACCACAACACTACTATAACCTTTTAAGTGCACTTAAATTTGAATGAATTATATATTTTGCAAATTGAGTTATATGAAAAGTATTCATGAGTTATCTTGGACTAATTTACATAGAGAAACAAAGATGTAAAATAAAAAGAAAATTAGGGAAAGGCAAAACATGTTTGGTATAGTGACAAAAATCACATGATTCATGTGAAAAACTAAAGAGATGAACTTTGTTTTGAGTGTGAACATGAAAACATAATTAATTTGCTTTTCACATACTGCTATAAGGCAAGCAAAAAGTGTCAATTATATATATAATTTGCATCACTGATTTTTTCTTTTTTGATAATATACTGTATGAGTCTTCATATATTATTATCTGAGGTTGAATTTCACTGGAAAATTGTGCTCTTGTTAGGAGCCTGTTTGGTTTAGCTCGATATACTGTATGAGTCTTCATAAATATATGTTTTAGTTTATATTTTTAAGTAATTTAATAATGTATTGATGATGAGAGACATAGCTTTTTAAAAAAATAATAATAATTTGGTAGGTAAAAGTTGAAAGTGTAAATATAGAAATGAAGAAGATTTAGGTAATCCTTTGTGATATGGGTATGTTACCTGCACAATAACTGCTAGCATAAGCACCCCACTTGTTACTCTGTTCCTCTCCTCTCTCTACCTATAAACGCGGTTCCTTTTTAGTTTTTATGATTCATGCTTACCTTATCACCATTATAACCTCTAAATCATTGCCTCCTTTCTCATAAAGTTCTCTTCCTCTTTTCTTTCATCACAAGGAAAAGCCAACTGAAAAAGACTAATTATTAAACTTCTTCACATTTTTTGTTATGACATAGACAACTATTAATTTCAAGGTAAATTTGTCAACAGTACGTTTGACCAGTTGCATCCAACACTCTTTATAAATGTTTTCCTTTTCACTTTTATAAAATTATTTTATATTTAATTACCAGTTCCCACAAATTCTAAATATTTGTTATATAAAAATTTACATTGAATTATATGATAACATACTAATATTTTGAAAGAAACAACGATGTTACACTCCTCTGGTTTCTGTTCCTCTTCAAAAGGGAGACAGTTTCTTGGGTTGGTGATGGGAAAGTTGTGTTCACATATCATGATCATGAGGTCGCCGGTTTTCTTTTGATTGATCCACCTTGTAGTTTTGTAATTGTCAATTTGTGATATGAGATCTTGACACGTTCCCTTTGTTTTTTGTTTTTAATTTTAGTCAACTTAAGCTCGATAATAAAAATATACTATTGCTTCTACATGTCGCGTCACAAAATAAAATGGTAAATAACTTTGTCCTAATTTGTCTCAAGAATACATTTTTTTAAGGAATTGCTACGACAATTCTCCTGAATTGACCTCTTTCTATCTTAAAATGAATTGTTTTGTTTGGTGAGTTTCTTGTCTAATTGTAAAGGCCATTTGGTTCCATCTGTGGGAGTTTTTTTTGTTTTGTTTTGTTTGTTATAATTTAATATATTTCCTGGTATACCCATGTGTGGAAGTTTTAGATTGCTTAATCATACACTAAAAATATATTTTAAAAAAATAAACATTCTTTAATCAACCAAACTTACCATGTAGATTCTTGTGTTTTAGTCAAACAAAATCGTTTGGAAAATTCTAATCCGAGGGATAATCTTTTGTTCAGATCATAGCCATATAGCCACCACACGTGCCCATTCTTAATAACCAAAGATTTTCCTCAACAAGATTCTCTTTAAATTAGTTTACTTTTTTCAGCTATCATCTTAAATTCGAAATTGTTTCTTGCTAAAACTAATTCTTTTTTTAACATCATTTTTATATTCAAATATCAAATTATTAATTCAGTTTTTATGTACTTATGAGCCTTCCAAGTAGATAAATTTATTTCTTCTCAAATTTAAGGGTTACATTTTAGAAAGTAAAGCACAGTTATAATTATTTATTAAAAACAGTATTCTAAAAGTTTAAACAACTTCAGTGAGAGAAATAAAGTTTATTTTCATAATTTGTATCTTTAAAAATAATAATACGTGATTACTATTTAACGAATACTTTAATTTAGTGTACAAAAGAAAGTAAATATAGAAATTTATTGCACTAAATTAGGTGGTATCTTAAATAACTTGTTGTCCCAATGAGTGTGATATCTTGGAAATCAATTTAATTAGCTCTGTTCTGGGTTAGGTTTTAATAGGGGCATAAGTAGTCTATATTAATTTAATATATTTTTTGGTTAAATTTTATTTTACTAGATTGAGTTGGATCTATCTTTTAGCTTCTCAATTTAACCTAATCCTATTATTAGGCTGGTTGCATTACTGTGTTGAATAATTTAAAAAATATCGTAAAATAATTATTTTCAATGTTTTTTATTTATAATATTTATATAATAAATATAATTTGTTTATAATAAAATATTTAATAATATCCTTATTATGTAGTTAGATTTGATCAAATTTAAAATTCATGAATCTATTATTTATATCTAACTCAGTTCTAATTTATGAAAATTATTATACATAATCCTATGATCCATATAATTTACAGAATTTAACTAGGTTAGATTTTACGAATTGATGAGTCGAATTTACACAACTTATATTGTTAGTGTAAGGAATTTTTACTTTTTTTCTTTTGCTGGATGTTTGACTTAAGAAACAAGTAAATTTGAAAAGAAAAAAAAAATGAGCGTGTAAGGGAGAGTTCGTGTTGTTCTTAAGTCTCTAATATATAAAGTCTTTAATAGAAATAAGTATTTAATCTTTTTACTAAAAAAAACTCGTTAATAAATTTATATAATAATAGAATTGTTTATGTTTAATGTCATTTTTGTATGAAAATTTGTAAGAAATAAAATTCCCATAAATATTAATGTCTACGGAATCGTAATTGATAAAGAAATATGATTAAGGAGTAACATCAGAACATACATAAAGAAAAATATCCTGTAAAAAACAATATTTTCCTTATTCTGAAGACGAACAAGTTGAATAATTGTAGACCCACGTGTGCTTGCATGAATGTGGGTAATGTATAATGGTTCACTTGACCTAGTTTTGGTTGATTAATTAAAGCAAGTTAAAAAATCTGCAACTTCTACACTCAATATAAATAATAACTCTTTCTCTTGACATGTTTTGTTCCAAACAGATGTGAAAAGAGGGAATAGGCCAACCTCATCTTTTATTAATCTTTCTCTGGCTAGGAAATAACTTGTTCCTTTCCCTTTCAGAAAAAAAAAAAAAAAAAGAAACTTGTTCCCTTTAGTTTAATGCACATGGCATATGTAAAACAACGTACAAGTTTCAATTATTCAAACTTGCACGTAACCATTATTATCTCTTAAATGCCGAATTTGTACGTGATAAAATAACTAAATATGTTTTTAAGGTTTTTCTATGCTCACTCTTCTTTTGATTTTATGCATTATGCTGCTTTTTTTATTACTCTACTTTTCTTGTCATATTTCCATTCATTTATATGCATATAAAATCATAACAATATTATATATAAAGTCATTCCATGTAATCTGTTGTTTTGGACTGAAGCACAACTTCAAAGTCGTTTAATGTTTAAAGTATAGGTAGCATGCTGTTGAATATTCTGCACGTGTTAAATAATAGATAAATGATTTCGACAATTCCTCTGAACATTTTAGAAAATAACATTATTTAGAACGTGCTTAGAACTATGTTTTGAGTGTTTTTTTTTTTAAAAACAATTTTATGAAGAAAAAACACACACTTCAATTTATGCCTAAATTAATTTGTAGTAACTATTTTAAATTAATTTCTTAAAATGTGTTTTTTTATTTATAAAAAAATAAATTTTAATTTTTAGAAAAACTAATTATCATTTTTTTTTCTCTTAAAAATGTTTATGAAACTTTTTTAAACATGTACTATAATAACAATAATAAGGTACATATTTTAGGGTTTAGGGTTCTTAGTCATTTTTATCTATTTTTTCATCCTTTCTTTAGCGTTTGTTTGGATTAAACGACGGAAACAAAGTGAGTAAAGAAATGCAAAGAAATTTCGAAAATCAAAAGTTAAAATTACAAATTTTGAGAGAAACTGTTTTGATTTTCTTTTCTCTCACACATGCAAAGAAAGACAGGCGAGGAATCTCTCACACATGCAAAGAAAGACACGCGAGGAAAGTTAATTTCTTCATAATATTAAAATATTAATATAATTTATATATTATTATAATAATAAATAATTAATATAATATTAAAATAATAAATATTATTAATAATATATATTAAATAAAATTATTAATAATTATTTATTTTTATTTTAATATAAATAATTAAAAAATTTATTAATAATATTAAAATAATATATATTTTCTTATTTCTTATTTTTATAATAATAACAATAATAATAATTTTAAAATATATTAATAATATTTTTTTTATTTTATAATAATAATAAATTTAAAATAATTAATAAATTTATTAATAATATTATTAAATTATATATTTTTTCATATTCTAATAATAATAATTATAAATTTTAAAAAATTTATTAATAACAAAAAATATTATTTTACTTTTTACTTATTTTCACTCTCTTTCTCTTAATCTAAACAATTTTACTTTTCCTTCTTTTTCTCTTCCTTTTCTTTTTTTTCAACTTTCTCAAATTCATTCTTTAATCGAAACACATCCTTAGTAACATATGTCTTGACTTTTGTGGTAGTCTCTTTTCTTTTTTTTCAACTTTCTCAAATTCATTCTTTAATCGAAACACATCCTTAGTAACATATGTCTTGACTTTTGTGGTAGTCTTTTGAAGGCAGCAATATTTTATTAAAGCATATTTAATTTAGAAGGTCATTTATAAACCAGTCAATTTGGAATTTTCTTTTAATAAATATAAATAAATTTCTTATTATTATTATTATTATTATATTAAATATGACTCTGATTTTACCATGCATTTTTTTTCTCTGCCATATGAGATATTTTTATAATCGCGGTTCTACATTTTGGGCTTCAGTTATAAAGTACTTGGGCCTTGATAGCCTAGCTGCTTTGAGAATAGAAGACCACTCTCGCTCAAATGAATAGGCCCAACAAAGTTATGTAATGTCCATAAAGCAAAGTTCCCAAGTCCATAAGAGAAAATATTTGTATACATTAAAATTATACAAAAGTTTTATAAATTGAAAGTGAAAGTAAAAAAAAAAAAAATGGTATCAACCACATCTATGTTATTATGCAGTCAACATCCCAGTAAAATTGTTTAGTTATCGCACAACAATCAAGGGGGAGAGAGAGTAAAATACACATTTTTTATCTCAAGTGCAGAGATAAGCTTGCTTCAGGGGCAGGAAAGGATTCATATTTTTATAAAATATAAAAGAAAGTAAGTTATATAACAAAGAGATGAAGATACAAATTAGTGTTATAAAAATTATTGTTAACACATGTTATATAACAACCCAAGTGGGGGTATGCGTGGTCTAATGATCTATATTTCATAATTTTTTTCTGGCCAATGTGTTTATATAAATCATAATAATTCAACAGTAAACCAATCTCTTTAGATACATGTTTTATTTCATAAATTTCAAATGTTATCATGAAAATGATTGAAATAAGGTTACAAGAATTGTTAAAAGTTGTATAACTATAGTAATCATTTAAGGTATTCCACAAGTTTCCTCACCATAGAGACAAACTTATAAATTTAATTCTTAATGAGACTTGGGAACATTATCACATTTATATGTATTATTTACATAATAAATAAAAGGAGTATATTTTGGGAAAACTTCTTTATAATTAAAAAAAAAAGTTTATTCATAATTTAAAATTAAATAAGTTTATTCATAATTTAAAATTATTTTATGCATAAATTGATTTGTAAAAAATCTCTTATATATATATATATTTTTTATTTTTTTTTTAGTTTATAGATAAGTTTATTTTTATTTTTATTTTAATTTCTCTCTCTACAATAGTAGTTGAGAACTGAACAAAAGTAGATGTTAATTGCTTCAGTTATTCTCACGACTGTTAAATACTATTCATAAACAGTGCTACTACTTTCCTGAAAAAGATTGAAAGAGTGATTTATATGACCATTGCATGCATAAGAACTCTTTTGAGTCATAAAGCATAATATAAAAAACTTTACTGTAAACTCTTTGGACCACAAATTCTTGATAGATCCAGCTATGCTGTGGATGCTCACATGCAAGGAGTACCTTGTGTCTTGCTCAATCAAAATGAATCCACCAGCATACGATGTGAAAAGAAAAAGAGCAAACTGAAAGTTGAATGTGCAGTTCAAAGCTAATTAAATGCTTCTCATTCCTCTCTCATGTTATCATTTAAACAGTGTTTCGGGAACTGGAAATATGAAGTCTTATTTCAGCTATCATAATAATCGAGTAAATGAGTTATCCTTACTTCTCCCGCAGGACAATTAATTATTATAATTAATGAGTGTATGTGGTGATGAAACCGTAAGTCATGGTGTCCAAGGCACGATTCTATATAAGATCTGAAAAAATAATTTTATCATTCGGAAAAATGTAGGACATGCATACGTATGATGTTCCCATTGTTTAATTCCTTCAGCAAATGAGTACTTTTGCTGTTAACCTATTGCTATGCATGAATAGCACCAGCTTCACGTATAATAGATTCTTCTATTCTAGCTATCTTTTATTGATAAAAAAGGTCTTAGGTGAATGTTAGCGTATTTAATAGATGACATTGATGAAACAAAAGATTTCATGTGACTACAACATTTAAGATAAAATCCATTTAGTTGATTATTTTAATCAATCTTCAACTTGAATCTGCTTATGAATTGCATAAATGGGGCAAATTATTCTAGTTGAGGTCTATGATGCAGCAAGAAGCATGCAACATCATTTTTTTTGGTAGTTTAGCACGCAAGATCATTATTGAAAGCAGATAATATCCAGCATTTTCCTGTAATAAAAATGCGTACACTTCATAGTACAGAAAATTTTGCTTATTGCAAAAAAAAAATATACTGCTAAACTTATAGGGAGTCCAAGTGAAGTTTCATACTGGTGACAGATATGTAATAACAATTGGACTTCTTACCTTGTGCACACCATCCTTCCATACCAGACCTCCAAATTCAGGTTCTGTTTGTCGAGATTGTGTTGTGAATGTAACTTTGTAAGATAGTTTCTGGTATTTTTTGGTAAAACTCAAGATGCCTGGTTCAACTTTAACAGAAGCGCCTTTGAAAGGTGAAACCACAACATGGTACTTGGAAACAGGAGGGCCAACATTTGTGGCAGTTCTGTGAACGCTCAAAACTGAAGAGGAATTTATCTGTGGAAAAACTACGGATATGGCTGGGTAGTTCAAGTCCCCTGGACTTGCAAGAGAGCGTCTGCAACTTCTGTTGGAATACTTAGCAAAAACTCCAAGTTCAGATGGAGTTAGTTTCTGTGTGCACAGGAATTCAAAGTAATCCTGTGGCTGAATATCATAAACCAAACCTGGGTCAAGAGCTCTCCCGGGATTGATGTGTCCTGCACCATGATCATAAGGAGTTGAGGCATCAGGACTTGAGGCATCTCTGAGAGGCTTGATGGTATTGTCATGGACATAAGCTGTGGTCATCAAAGCAGATTTTATAGCAGCAGGACTCCATTCTGGATGCCTACCCTTGAGCAAAGCAGCAATGCCACTTACATGAGGACATGACATTGAAGTTCCTGAGAGTATATTGAACTTCACCCTCCTGTGGTCTGTTGGCAAACTTGAAGGACCAATTGCTCCACTCCAAGCAGCAAGAATGTTCACCCCAGGAGCCACCACATCAGGCTTCAGAATTTCAAGGGTAAGAAAATTAGGCCCTCTTGATGAAAATGCTGCCACTACAGGAGATGGCCTAACACCCAACCTTGTAGCCAGAAAAGCTAGAGTTGCAGTAGCTTTTTTACTTGTTAAGACATAATGTTTAAGCTCCTTGCCTTCTTTCTCTCCAATTGCAACCGCTGGAAGGAGGTGACAGTCTGCAACCAGCTCCTCTCCATTAGCTGCAGTGTTGGTCAGAATCATTCCCACCCCTCCTGCATTTTTCACCACTTGACCCTTCTGCACTCTTGGACTAATGCCTCTGTCACAGATAACAATCTTGCCTGAAACCATTCTACGATCCAAAGTACCTTCCAAGCACAAAGATCTTGGATCAGGGATGCTTGAGTTAATATTCCCCATGTATACTAAAGGGTATTGTTTCTTAACTGACAGCACGCTTCTCCCTTTATAGAGCGAGGTTCCGGTTATCTTTCTTCCATTTCCAAGCCTAACATCTGCAGGAAAATCTCTATCCATTGTGCTGGCTCCAACTGTGGTGATCCAAGGTGACACATTTGTGAGGCTCACAGGGTCAGGTCCTGCATTTCCAGCAGAACATGAAACAAAAACACCTTTCTCCATTGCTCCAAAAGCAGCTACAGATAAACTATCACGGTAGTAAGAGGAGACTCCACCACCCAAAGAGATGGATAGAACATCAACTCCATCAGCCACGGCTCTATCAACAGCTGACAGAATATCTGAGCTGAAACATCCACCAGTCCAGCATACTTTGTAAGCAGCAATTCTTGCTCCTGGTGCCATTCCTCTTGCTGTGCCATAAGCATAGCCGAGAAGATTAGCACCATGCACTGGAGAGCCAGCAACTGTAGCTGCAGTGTGAGTTCCATGACCATCTTGATCTCTTGGTGATTTGTATTCTGTTCGCTCATCAATTTTACCTGTTGCTGCTTCATATCCATGGTAAAACATTCTTGCCCCCACAATCTTCTTGTTGCAGTGATATTTTTCGAAGCCTCTGCCGGTCTCACAGGCACCTTTCCAGTGAGAAGGTACTGATCTCATGCCTGTGTCATTGAAGCTCTCACTCTCAGGCCAAACCCCAGTGTCGAGCACTCCCACTACGACATCATGATTGGCTAGCTTTTCTGACCACACGTTAGGGCTTTGTGTTGGTTCAAGCCCAAGGAAAGTTGGACTTCTCGTGGTGTGTAGTTGGTACTTTGTATCAGGGAATATGGCCACAACACCTTCTTCTGCCTGTAGCTTCTCAGCTTCTTCTTGGCTCAACTTGGCAGCCACTCCATGAAAAGCAGTTTGGTAAGTGTAAATGATTCTCTCCTCCTGGTCCATCTCAGCTTCTACTGAGTTGGACAGAATTGATTTCACTTTTGAAGTATACCATTCAAGGTGATTGGAGAAGGAGTCAGGCTTGGCTGACTTATCCATTTGAATGATGTAAGTCTTCTTGGCTAATTCAGCATTTGCAGATGATAGTAAACACAGGAGGAGATAACTTGTTAGAATGAGACTCATTGTGTGCAATGGAGTGATAGGACGCGTGTTACGTGCTTGGAAGAAGGAAACTAGGGGTTTTTAGGCATTGAGTTCAAAGGGAGAAAGATGAGTGAAGAGAATTTGATGAGTGTTCATGCTTATTTGTATTGTGGTGTGTGTGTTTGGCTGCCTTAGATATTTAAGAGAAGGGAGAAGAGTGCCATCTTTACTCTTGTCACCATTGCGCGGGTAATAAGAGTGCCTGGTTGTTTTTGTTGATTCCAAGCAAGTTGAATGAAGAGCTATCTACCTTGTGGTTGGTGCTAGAAGTTAATGTAGCCATGGTCCTCTGACTCTAAGCAATTCTTTTTATTGCTTTGTGTTATTTCACAATTTTTACATCACACTTACCAACAACTAGCATCATGTGACCTCGCTGTTTCCTTTATCTTCTAGACCATCAGTCATACAACACTTCACTGTCCAAAAATAAATAAAAAAATACTAACGCGATTTCGTTATGATATTCATTTTCACTTAACATTTAGCTATTCTGAAAGATACACATTTAAAAAAGGAAGTATGTTTTAATATACACTGTAATAAAGAGATCTTTTGAGGACTTAACCTCTTGATAAAGTTACTCAATCCACTTTTCTTTAATCTGACACTGGTTTAAACTTTTCTGATGGAGTAAAGCAATGAGCACTCCCATCGCCAGAGTGATGGGTCTAAAAACATCGGACGGTTAAAACAGAGGATCAATGAGGAGAATTTTTCCAATAGATCTAGTCCTTCTTACACAAAAATCTAATGATGGGTCCCACTTTCACAGAATGCATGTAATATATCTGACCACCGCTAGAGTTCAGATTCCCTAGCTAAGTGACTAATTATTCATCCACTTCCTCAATTATTTCTTCTGGAATTGCAGTAGTCTGTTTTCATGATGAATGGTGTAATTTTCAATTGCCATTTACATGTTTTGAACAATTTCTCAATGTACATTCACTGTAACACTGATATCAGCTAATTTATGTATTAGAAATGTATGTAGGGAGAGAGTCTGGTTGACCAAAGAAAAAATAGTCATTTGAAATAATTTTTTTTAACAATTTGGTTTAAAGATGAAACACTTGATCTTGCCACATGTAAACTACATTTTGTGTATTAAAAGTTCTACCCTTTCTCAATTATAAACGAGTATAAAACAAAAACTAGTTGTCAAGACATTATCAGCATTAATTTTTAAAATGATTACGAAAATTTTCTTATTCCTAAAATTTATTATGCTTTTAAGTTGTATCAACACTAACATTCTTTTTAGACTAATTTCAACCCTACCAAATTAGAAGAGTTATTCCGGAATAGTACTGGTCCCATATATCTTACAGAACATAAATGTAGTCTTCAGTTTTCACTATCAACTTACTTAAAGACGAAGTAGTTGGCACACATTAAATTTGACAGAATAAAATGAAAATAATAAGCCAAGTTGTTTGAATCATTATCTTTTTAAGGTCTTTCTCCTAAAATGAGGATTAGTGCTAGTAATATGGATGAATTATCTGTTAGAGTAGAATCCACTAGTTCATCTTTATTGCTGACCTTAGCAGAGAGTAATGGAAAGGACATCTCTTGTTGGACTTTAAAAGAAAACACATCTTATTATCCTCTGATTAATGCTTTATCATTTCTATTTCTAGTGATCAAATAAATGGCAGTAATTGTTTCTTCCGTGGTACAATGCTTGTTGTATTAACTCGAGACAGGTTGGAGTTGAACTTAAGAAATTTTCAGTTTTTTTGGGTGCCATTTTAAAAAAGAAAAACTCTTTGACAAAATTATAATGGTAGTATAACAAAATGCTGATTGATATGAATTTGCAAAGCAAGAAAACTAATCCTGATCCATGATTTAAGTTAATCTTCAAGGGACCTACTGCAATTAATTAGGTTAATTTTTTCCCAATTGCAATTCCCACATGAAAACCATTCACTTTTTTCATATAAAAATAAAACTCAACCTTTAGCCTTTTACTTTATGAAATAATGCATATATAATATAGTCATAAATGAAAAACAATGAACAAAGGAGGGAATTAATTAATTATATTTGTTTGATGATTGTAATGTAAGAGTGTACGAGATTCTTCACACATCTCAACAAAATTATTTAATAAAGTAAAAAGTACACTTAAAAAGTAGTAATCAGACACGTATAGAGTGACAATGGAGGTTGGTGGGTTGGCCACAAATCCATCGTTAAAAAGGGAAAGGTTGAACATTTAAATCCTTTGGTTTGAGATGGACAAATTGACCCTTAAAGAAATACATGTAACCTAATTTAATTTAGTTAATTAAGTTTAATTTAGTTAATTAAGTTTAATTTAGTTAAACTAAGTAAATTTATATACAACATTAATTCTGCAGAAGTTTACATAACGATGAAATTTCATTTATGACTCTGAAATTGTTAACATGAAAAGCTATAAACAGTAATAGATCTCCCTTCCAAGATGAAAGAAAATTCACTCTATTTGCATGCATGTTTATTGGAATAGTAAAGTAGAGTTTATTTACAACAATTTATCTAACTCAGGTATATATAAAGTAAAATTATAATTAAAATAATATATATTATAAAACAAATTAGTATTTTTAAAACATGTTTTTATTTTTCTTATTTTATATTTTTTTAGATAGATTTTGAAGGATGTTAATCTATAATAAATGAGTTATATTTTTCAATCTTTCTTTATTGATATATCAACTCATCTCACATCATTTTAGGCTTGTTTAAGGTGGATCGCTACCCTTTTATGCCTATTTATTTATTTATTTTTGTTTCTTATTGTCAAATGAAGTATGAGTTGATGTCACTCATCTCAACAGGTTTATACTTTAAAGTAGGTCTCTCTCTATATATATTTTATTGATTAATTTTAATAATTTATTATTTATGAAAAAATTAATAAAATTAGACTTTTTAAGATATTATTATATATATATATATTTAATTAAATTCTATCTATATTTTAAAATATATTATAATTTTAAGTTTATTTAATCTTATAAACAAATAATTATAAATTTTAAAAAATAAAAAATAAAATATTTTTAAAATTTAAATTATATTGATAAAATTAATTTTAATAATAAAATAAAAAATATTTGAATAAAATAATTTTACTTTTATTTTTTAAAATATAATTATTATTTTATACATTCATTATTATACGGGTGTGAACATGTTAAATTTATTTAAGTTCTAATTTACAACACCTTACTTGTATTTTCTATCAAAGCACTATTCTTATTTTTTAGTAGGACCATACATAGTACTTTATTCTTCATCTCGAACTCAAATTGCCTTCTGTTTCAATATTCTTCACTTTTCTCAACATTTGGTTTGCTTCTAGTCAAGTTCTTAGAACATGTATTGTTAATTTTGTAGAGTTCAAAGTGTCATAATTACATTTAGGAGAGAAGTCAAACTCTCTTTATTTAGGGTGGACAAACTATGTCATTCCTACATCATTATTTCTAAATGAAATATGATGTAAATGAAGTATAACAGTAGGTGTCCTTGAGTAACTTTTTCTGATATCTCTATTAAAATGAACTGAACCAAATCATTCTTGAATAAGTAGCTAGTTTGATTCGGACAGTGGCAAAAACATCAAGAAAATCTGAATCAAAAAAGAAAAGTAAAAGCTTGGATTCTATTTCCAGTCAAGGAAGATACTACACATTAACTGCATTAAAAATTATAATTACGGTTGAGGAAAGAGGAGCAATTTGAAGAACTTTTAGTGTTGTATACTGTAGGTAAGCATGCATGATGCAAGTAGCAGGAAGTGAGAAAAGGTTTTGCTTGTTGCACTTCACACCGCCTAGTTTAAAGCTGACAAATCCCACACGTTATGGAGGTGGTGAGAGTCCCAACTCGCCATCACTCGGTGCTGCAGAACAATTAATGATGCAAGCAAACCAACTAACTCCAACCTGCTTAGTACCATTTACTACACATAGGAAAAAGATATGCATATCATAAATGTATATGTTCATCCTATACTATTCTGCACAAAAAATATAGCTGACTCACTTGCTTCCTTCTCTATGAAACAGGAATATTATTATAAACATACTTATTCTTTGGCATATTATGCAACAATTTTGTTGGAATATTGTATGATTCGCCTGAAAAATAGAATCAATATGATTGTAGACTGAGTATATGCAACTTACATATTGTATTATTAACTATAAATATATTTTATTATTTTTTATAAATTAATTTTTTATAAACTAATTAATAAAATTTTTTTAATTATATATTTATAAGAATATATCATGTATTAAGAATTTCTTAATTATATATTTATAAAAATATATTATATTAATATAAAATATATGTTGTATCACTTATTTTAATAAGAGAGGTCGAAAAAATAAAATTAAATTTTTCTAAAAGAATTATGTTTTGTCTTAATATTTTAAGATGTGTATATCAGACTAAGCAAAGAAAGAAAAAGCAGTAAATATTATATATTCAAATTTTGCTGAAGCTCTTCAAAGTAGGATGAAAACAAACAATGTTTTGAAACTCCTTGTGGGAGTTAAGAAAGAAACTGCAAACATCTCTTTTACTAGAAGCAACTTGTAAGTAAAATATAAAGATTATTGCAGGGATATCATCACATTTTCAATACAATACACTATCATATACAAAATTTAACTTTTATTTTTTAATATATATTTTATATAAATATATGATTATATGTATTGTTAATAATCTATTTAATAATTATTAATAAGGATAAAAATGAAAAATAATTAAAATAAATTAAAAAATTTGTAAAATTAGATTAATTAATTATTTTTTGTGATACCTTATAATATAATTATAATAGAGATTATATCAAAGATTGTAGTAGTAGCATTTTCCACTGAATATTAAGAAGAATTGAATAATATACTATGATGATATAGTTTAACAACAGAATGCTGAGTAGCTTGCTAAGAAATGCCTCAGTCATTCATATTGATTTAAAATCCAGATGATAACATAACAAACACTGAGAATTCTTAATCTGTGGTTAATATTGGGTACTGATGGATGCAATCTGCCCATGGTCCCTTCTTGTACTCTCCAAGTATAGGCCTAATACACTTGAAAACAACACTGTTACATTTGGGTCCACTTCCCATTCCAAGCTGCCAAACCATGTCACCCTTGTGCACTCTTTCCTTAGCTTCCAAGTAAGCTAGTTCATACCACAGTGAGGAAGAAGACTGGTTTCCAAACCTGTGCAGTGTCATCAAAGCAGGTTCAATATCTCTCTCTGAGAGCTTCAACCCTTTCCCTATTTCTCTTATCACCGGCCTCCCCGAACATGGCAAGCAGAAGTGTTGTATCACTGTCTTAAAATTTGGCACGTAAATTCCCTCAGACTTGATGAACTTCTTCTTGATCACAGAAACTCCACACCGAAACTTCTCTGAAAGAGGCAACATGTCACATCCCAAGATGGAGATGTTTGCACGGAGAGTTTCACCAGCCACCTGAAGCAAGTCCCTCTTCAGTGTCACCCCAAGTTTTCCATCAGAATCTTCTTCCCTAAAGGCAGAAAAGTAAGCTTTGTCATCAAAGGCTCTCTGGATTCTGCGAGTCCTAACCAAACTGTATTTTGCAGTTTTTTTTGCTTCTTTCTTGTTTGAGAGAAGGATTGCTGCACTTCCCATCCGAAAGAGGCAATTGATCAGCAACTTGGACTTTTCATTGCCTGAATACCAACCTGTTGACAGAATCTCTGTGCTGAGAACAAGGGCATTAGAGTTCTTGTGAACCCTTAGAAGATTCTGAGCCATATCAATACAAAGGGCACTTGCACTGCACCCCATGCCGGAGACATTATAGCTCTTGATGTCACTTCGCATAGAGTATTTGCCAATGACAATGGAGGTTAAAGAAGGTGAGGGGCAGAAGCCACTGCAGTTTATAATAAGTATGTCTATATCAAGGGGTGAAACTTTGGTTTTTGCAAGAAGATCGTCCATGATGGGGAACAGAACCATGTGGACCTCTTTGATGGATTCTGTGTGGTGAGTCTTAGGAGGAATGTAGTGCAAGGCAGGGGGGAGGCATGTCTCTTCACTTTGTCCTGAGGAACGGATGATTTTGTCCATGAAAGTTAAGCTTTCACTGTCAAAAACTTCCCACATGGAAGCATTTTCAAGAAATGCTGAAAAAGGCACCCTGCAATGGCTTGGAGGCTTCAGACATGAGAAATCTACAAGGTAAATAGGAGAGGGCTTAGAGAGGAAGTGTTTCACTAGGAAACAAAGAAGAAGGAAACATAGTAGCACAATATGAAGCATTAGTTCCCACTTTTGCACAAGTAAGAATGTTTCAAGTAAGAAGGTGAAAGGCCAAAGAAAATTTGAGAGTTTTGAAAGAAGGTGCTTTGACAAAAGAGAGAGTTGGTCAGAGGGGATTGCATGGGAGAGAGGGACATGGTTTTTGTTGGAAATAGCTTCCATTATGCGATCATTAAAGTAATGGTGATACGGTCTGTATCTTCACAGGAAGTAGAGTTATAAATAGGAGGTGTGTAAATAAGGCACAGAAGAAAATAACATTTGGCAAAGGTTATGTGGCAAATGGTTAGGTGTAGCAGTTGACAGGTGAGGACCATCAGCAGAGTTATTGACCATGTAGAAAGAACCAATATTCATAATTTATCCTCTTCTTCCTTTTCTTTTTCTTTTTCATTTTATATTTATTTTATGTAACCAATGTTTCTGACTCATGATGTTATGGTACCTTATTGTCAAAGGCTAGAAAATTTCCTGCAAGAAGTAGAAGACCAACCTACTGCACTAACATGGCCCTGCTAGAAAAAGTGTTTCCTTCACAGGATGAAATTACAATCTTGTTGGGAGTATATTTAAAGGGAAGAGCACTATACATTTACAAATTTTATGTAAGTACAAATTTTATGTAAGTACATATTTATATATTAATTATTACTAACTTGTAAATAAAAAGATATTAGCTCTGGTCTTATATATAAAATAAAAATTTATTTAATTAGATCAGTAAAAATTTATTAAACATCTATTTTAAGTAGTATTATATTTAATGACACAATTCATAATTTAAGAGATATTTTTCTAATAAGCTCAATGAAACTTACACATTTATATATAGACAGAGAAAGAGAAAAGAGAGAGAATGAGTGAGTACGCGATGTTTTAAAAATGATTTTTATTTTTATGGATAAAAAAATGCACTCACTTAGTTTTAAATTTTGATTTTTTAGTACACTCTTAATTTCTTATAAAATATAAAAAATGTGAAAATTTATTGTTCACAATCAAAATTACTATAATTCTTTAACTCAATCCTTTTAACACATCCAATTATTAGCTAAAATTGATTAAAGTTTACAAAATAATATTAAGATTAATTAAATCATATTTATTACTTTTAATTATAAAGAGTATTCTCCCTCCAGCCTTAAATATTAAATGTTTTTTGAATTTTTTTTTTATCTTTTTATAAGTCATTTT
The DNA here is from genome assembly GCA_016859785.1 of Macrotyloma uniflorum. Classification (NCBI taxonomy): domain Eukaryota; kingdom Viridiplantae; phylum Streptophyta; class Magnoliopsida; order Fabales; family Fabaceae; genus Macrotyloma; species Macrotyloma uniflorum. Next base: position 28,252 of record BDMB01000018.1, read on the forward strand.
TCTTAAATTGATTTCTTTTTTATCAAAATATGTTTGAAAATGTTATGAATTGCGTTCTTCTAGTAAAGGAAAGGACTTAAGAATTGAATTTTAAAAATCCAATATAGTTTAATGGTAATTTTGAAAAAAAAAAAGTATTAATATTACATACAAATTTAATGTAATTAATTAAATTAAAAAAAATTATATATATATATATATATATATTCAAAAAGGTATGTTAGGTAATTTTATTAACATAATAGGCTACGTGATGGATTTAATTTTATAAGAATTTATAAAATAACATTTAACTTTTTAATATTAATAACTAAACTAACTAATTTTAACTTTTTTAATTAATATCAATTATTTATTTATTTTAAAATGATTTTTTTAGCAAACAAGAAAATGTATAAAAAAAATCTTAATGAAAAAGATTAAAAATGTTTTGTTGACTAAAAATAGTAGTATTTTACAAAATCTGGTGGCCATTAAAGTATTTTACAGGGACAGGGCATTATACACCAAATAAATAAACAAATGACTGCAAGTTCCAAAAATTTCAATAGAGTAATGGGGAAGTTACTGTAACTTCATTAATTTCTACCAAATTTATGACAAATGTATAAAAGGAAAATATTTTTCTATGTTTAAAGAGAAAAAAATAAAATGGATGAATATATATTATTACTTTTACAGAAAAAAAAAAAAAATATATATATATATATTTACCATAATAGTTATTGTTTAAATAATATGAATAATATTATATTCATCTCTTTTTAACTGTTATTTAAGATTTTATTAAAAAAAAATACAAATTTCTTGTAATTGTGATTCACTTGCACGAGTTGATCAATGTCTTAGATTCTTACTTACATTAAATATTATTATTTTTATTTATTTTTTATAATTAAGACTCGATTATATCATAAAATACTTTTAGAGAAAGAATTTAGTTATCTAATCCAAATTATTCATGTTATTAATATTTTTTTCTTCCTTTTAATTATTAGTCAATATGAAATTTTTTAATTAGGTTATTTTAAAAAAAAATCAATATAAGAGACATTATAGATTAAGTTTCAGAAAAATAAATAAACACAACTTCCAAATTTGATCTTTCAAAAAAACGGAAAGAGTAGTACATTACACAACAAGCCCAGCCCAAAGGAATGCTATTCTCATTTTTTTTCTTACAAAATGTAATAAATTATTATTTTATTTTCTCTTATTTTTTATTCTTTCAATTCTAATAATAAAAATATGTAATCATTATGCATGTTAGAATAGCACAATATAAATATATTTTTCTTATGTATACATCTTATAATACAAACACATATATATATATATATATATATATATATATATATATATATATTTTAAAGGATATACTTTTATAAAAATACCTCCAATCCAGACATTAAAGAAAGATTATTTATATTTGAATCAAATTTATTATAATAAAGATTTGTCCTAAATCCTTGATAAAAAGTTAATTAATCTCAGAGAATCTTATAATATTAGATTAAATAACATTATGTCAAAATCATCGTAATGAAATATTCATATACAACATTAGAAAAGAAACATATGATCACAGTAGATCTCACATTTAAAATTTACGAAAGATAATTTTATATCATTCTATATTATAAATAGACATGTCAAGATAATATTCACTCTCAATTTAATTTTAAACTCTGCTTATACTATATACTGATTTAAACGTCAAAGTATAAATACTTATACTCATATGCAATTCGGAAAGAATAAAAATTGAATCAAGAATGAGACTGCAATTCGGAAGGAGTCATAATTGAACCAAGAATGAGATAAGAGAAAGTGGAAAAAGAATTGAAAATAAATAATAGAAAAAGTATTGGACCCTTATAAATACATTTTTTAATAATATATAACAAAATAATTTTGTTGTGTGAAAGAGAATATACTATTAAATAATTATTTATTTATTTGTATAATATAAACATGTTTTCGATAAAGGTATTAAAAAAAATTATATGGACGAAAATAACGAAAAATTGGGATGAGAATGGGAGGAGAGTAGGGAGAAACTAATTTATAGGTGAAAGCCTTTCTAGTATTTTTTTTTTCTGTTTGTCTGAACTTTGAATTTACACTCTTGTAAAATATTTGCATTGCTTGATGGTAACATGATTGTGAAATTAAATAACTTAGATGTATTAAAGTGGGTAAAATGTTTCATAATTATCAAATTAATATATAAATATTGTTAATGTTTTGATCAATTATAAAGTTAGAATTTTTAGCAAATTAAAAAAAAAAAAATCAAGTCCCCTTTATTTTATATAATTGATTATACAGTTACATAAACTTTATTGTAAATTATAATGATTGTCAATTATATAATACCACATAATAAATTATATTTTCTTCTTAGTGTTTATTTTGGTTCAATTTTGGAAAGTTAATCACTTAACTAGCTCAAATGAATTAAATCAGACGAGACACTTTTCTCGATGTCTTGCTTATTCTTCTCACTTCTTAGTCTTTCTGTCTTCCATTGTTCCTATCAACCACGCTGTAAAATAATAGAATCCTAAAAATGTGTGTATTGGTGTTCCTCACAAATAAGCACAAACTTTGAACATGCAGTACTTATGCACTAAATGACAGCTTATAAATTGGTGCAATAAAAAGAAAGCCGCGTGTAAAAGTTACCTTTTGGCTCGTGAATAGTAATCAGGAACAGGAAATTTAACCCGTGAATAATTGGAATGCATGTGGTAGTAGTAGTATGTGATCAACAATCAGAATTCAGAAAAGTAGGGACCCCGACAAAATGTAAAGCAAAATGGCACTTTACTTCCCCTCCCTTGTCTATGTCATTGCTCCATTTTGAACTCCTACCCCTTAAAACCCCAAACACCACTTAATAACACATTCCTTCTTGTTGGTTTTTAAAATAAAGGGAAAAATAAGAAAATGTAATATGTAGAAGGTATTGAATGAGAAAAACAATTTTACTTATTGAACAACAGTAGATTTATACTAATTTAATAGTAACGGAAAAAAACATAAAAAAGTTACGGTTATCAAAATTGTAACTCACTTGATAATAAATAATTATTTAATTAATTAAATAATTCATAAAATTAAAATAAGCCACGTAGTCAGAGAAAAAAAATAATTAACACTTCTTCCCACCATTTCCACTACCGTATATATATATATAGCAGTACCTAAAGACAAGTAGCTGAACAATAAGAGCATCATGGTTAGGCTTAGACTATGTTGTTCTTCTCTCTTAATTATATTTACACTCTTATTCCAACAACTCAGATTTTGTACTTCTTGGAGTGTACAAAATCCAACACCCCCTTTGCCAATCCTCCCTCTACCAACATACTCCCAGTTGAAATGGCAACAAAGGGAGATCATAATGTTCCTCCACTTCGGTGTCAACACATTCACTGATAGAGAATGGGGTACTGGCAAGGAAAACCCCGCAATCTTCAATCCCACAGGATTCAACACTACTCAATGGGCTACTGTGGCAGCAGATGCAGGAATTTCATTGATGATACTAACTGCTAAACACCATGATGGCTTCTGCCTCTGGCCTTCCAAGTACACTGACCATTCTGTCATCAGCAGCCCCTGGCAAGGTGGCAAGGGTGATGTTGTTCAAGACTTTGTCAATGCAGCCACTGCACAGGGAATTGATGTAGGGATCTACCTTTCACCTTGGGACAGACATGACCCTAGATATGGCAATGATTTGCTTTACAACCAATATTACTTGGCTCAATTGCAAGAGTTGCTCAAGTGAGTTCCCATTCTACTATTGTGTTTTGTAATTAATTTGGTAATTGCTTTGTTTGATGCGTGTTTAACATTTTGGTATATCGTACCTTTATAGGTATCAAAATGTTAGAGAAATTTGGTTCGATGGAGCAAAGGGTGCCCAGGCAAAAAATATGTCCTATTACTTTTCAGATTGGTTTTCTATGGTGAAGGAGTTGCAGAGTTCCATCAATATCTTCTCCGATGCCGGTCCTGATATTAGGTGGGTGGGAGAAGAAAAAGGTTCTGCAGGATACACATGTTGGTCTACCATTAATCGAACCTCTCTATCCATTGGAAATTCTAGCATCACTCAGTAAGTTCTGCTTCTAAGCAAAGCACTTTTAAAAAAAGTGACACCTTTTCACTTTGTTAGTTGCACTGAACTCTATAGTGGTCTAGAATAATGATAATGTACGAAGGTGAAGCTTCATTACAGGCTAACTTTTCTTTATGAGAAAATGCGCATGCCTTTTCACCAAAAGGAAAGTAACTGCATTTTATTTTGAGCCGTAATCATATCTCAATCAACAGCCTGTACTCCATCGATCCCATTGAAAATTTAAGGTTAAAATTTTGTATGTCTTTCTCACCGTTTTTAGACGAATCTTGTAATATTGAGATATATATACATAAATGAGGATAATGAAGATATTAGAGATAGATCTAGGGTACAAACAATTTTTCTCTTATTATGCTGAAGAGTTAGTTGGTGGGTTGATTCAACCAACCTGGATATTTGGTAATGCAATGCAGGTATTTGAGCAGTGGTGATCCAAAAGGCACAGATTGGCTACCAGCGGAATGTGATGTCTCAATTCGACCGGGATGGTTTTGGCATAAGTCAGAATCACCAAAAAAGCTGAGCGAGTTACTTGATATTTATTACAATTCGGTTGGGAGAAATTGTGTGTTACTGATCAATGTACCTCCTAATACAAGTGGCCTTATAACTGATGTCGATGCTCAAAGATTGAAAGAGTTTAGAAGTGCAATTAACACTATTTTTCATCAGAATCTTGCTGAAGATTGTTTTATTAAAGTTAGTAGCCAAAGTGGGTGTTTCGGACCACAAAACGTGCTAGACAGTGACCACTTGTGGTCATATTGGGCCCCAAAGGACGATGATGGTGAAAAGGACCATTGGATTGAGATTTGGGCAAAGGAAGGAAAGTTTTTGAGATTCAATGTGATTAGAATACAAGAGGCAATTGGACTTGGTCAAAGGATCAAACGGCATGAAATCTATGTGGATGGTAAATTGATCATCAAAGCAACAACAGTGGGTTACAAGAGGCTTCATAGGCTTGATGAGGGTGAGGTGCAAGCTCGTGTTGTGAGGATCAGAATCACAGAAGCAAGAGCAGTGCCTCTTATTTCTTCTATTGGCTTGTACTTTGATCCTTTTTGGCACTCTAAATTTACTGTGCCCTGAAGTAGCATAAAAGTAGACTTAAGAAAAATTTATTTTGGTAATTTATATTAATTTTGTGTTTTTTTTTTTTATTATGTGGGGAAACTCTAATTTTAAATAAAATTAATAATATTTTACAGAGGCGTAGTATTTCTATAATATTCCATATTTCTTTAAGAAAACAACAGAAAATGATCATCTAACGTGTATAGTGAAGAATACATTTATTAATGTTTGTTAACGTTTTAAAGATATCATTTAATGATGAATCGATTATCTTATTAATGTCGTTAACGTTATTAACTCTCGCTCGAGTAAAAAATAAATAAATTGAAGTGTGGGGTTGGGTCTTTTCATTTTCAACTGCCTCCCCTCTTTTTTGTGAAAATATCCATTGTTTCGTGGACGTAATTCATGGACTCAAATCTTGTAAATAAAAAAAAAAAATTAACAAAACTTGACCCTTATTTTTCTGTCTGAAAAGCATAGAAGTGTAGACCACCATGAATTTGTCGAGTAAGGTGATTTTGTATTTTACTGATTTGTTTTGGTGTGCTAGTTTGAAGCAGTGGGTACCTAAGAGGATTGTGGAATATATCTTCATTTGTCTGTATGCAAACTCCTTCCCCAGGCAAATTCTTGGACAAAACATTTAGATAAGTCAGATTACTCTTAAGACAAAACATCAAAACGAATTTCTCACTTCTAAACTCCATTTTCATCAAGCCATCTCTCTGTTCCCTCTCTAATTTCTTGAGCAATCTTCTCTTGCAGATGAGGATGCTTACAGAGTTCGTAAAGGAACCATGAAAAGAGTAACAGATGTTGTATCTTTCCCTTAAGAGGGTTTGCAGTGTAGACCTCACTTCGGAAGAAACTAAGCAACCTGTGAGTTTTTGTCTCACTTGTGAGGTCAGTCATGTACTCGAATAGCCTAGGAAAGTTGAACATTTGGTGTATGACCGTGCGGGCAACAGGGTGGTATTTCTTTTGTCAAAAAATCTACTGCCATGAATTTTGATAATAATAGCAACTAAGATTACTACTATTGCTGTTGCAGAGAGAAGTTGCAATGCAAAAAGAAAGTTTATGAAATTCATTACTCTCTTTCTAAAGATGTGTGAAATGCTTGTAGGGCTGAAATGTGTGCAGTTTCTAAAGAAAATTTTGTAATATGATGTGAAGTTTGAGGAGCAGGTGATACTAAAATAATCATTTTCATGATTACTTCTTGAAGCAGAGAATAAATTATATTTTCAAGTTTTGTGTGTAAAAAAATTCTTTGGATAAATAAAATCAGGTACCATTTTGAAGATAGTTTAAAAACACCTTGAAACTAAATTTATGAAGGAAAAGAAATTAAAAAAGAATATTGTTAACTTTATTATTTTAAAAATTATGTTTTTTAATTTATTTTTTTATGTTAAAATTAAAATTTGTATATTTTTTATTTTTTTTAAAGAAAATTACATGTTTACATGGACATGCCCTGATTCAAAATAACGTCCAGAACGACAAAAATCTTCTTCAAGGCTAAATTATAAATTTATCGTGTTGTTCATTTTTGTCCTTATACAGTTTAATTTATATACCAAAAAACTACTTATAAATTGATCCCGTCATTTAAAATTTTTCATGTAGAACAAAATGAAACTAATATGATAGGCACTAGAATGTAGAGTTATCCTGTGAAGATCAAAACGAAGTATCGAAATTTTCAAACTTAAGAACTAAGAAAGTGTTTAGTAAGATCATTTATAGTTTGGCAAACAATTGGAATTGATTTGTAAACTTTTTTCTTATATATAGAAATTTTCTGTGTAGGGATCAAAATAAAATGAAAATCTGGATATAAAGACACAGTTCTAATTTAACTTTTAAAATTTCAATTAACTTTCTCTCTGTAGTCCTTTTAGTGACACGTAATCTCAGGTTTCCATTTATGGTAGTTCATGGGTAAAGACACATTTAATTGTTGCATCTGAAAATAGAGATTATTGACAACAGATGAAGCATATATGCATATATTTATGTTCTGTTTTAATTTTTACTCTGCTAAGGGTGACTCCTGCAAGACTCTTATTTCTCTCTTTGAAAAGCATAAACGTGCAGGCCACCATCAATTTGTAGGGTAAGCATGGTTTTGTATTTCGCTGATTTGTTTTGATCTGCTAGTTTGAAGCTGTGACTACCTAAGAGGAGTGTAGAATATATTTTCATCTGTCTGTATGCAAACTCCTTCCCCATGCAAATTCTTGGACCAGCCTGTGTCACAATATCACAGTAAGTCTCAAGTTCTATAGAGTTCCAGAGGACAAATGTTATGAAATGAAATTTAATTTTTTTGGTTATTTTACTTCAATGCATAAACAAAAGTAAAAGGTTTAATTTCCTACGTGGAAGCCTGTGAACTTAAAAGGGCTTTCCCTCTTCAAAATTTCATTCTCATCAAGCCATCTCTCTGGCCTGAATTTCTCAGCATCTTCACCCCACAAGAATTTCATCCTTCCCATGACATATGGTAGAAATGCCACGAGATCACCTTTCCTCACACTAAATCCATCTGGCCACGTGTCATCTGAAAAACAAAACTTACCTTGCTAGAAATGCATCATAAAATTGGTTAGTAAAACAAAACACTCATCACTGGCAGTGATGCATATATTCGATATATGTTAATGATGTAATGTAGATATATTACCACCGGAACTGCTGGATGGAGCCTGAGTGTTTCGTTCAATGAGGCATGTAGGTACTGCATCTTTTCCAGGTTCTCCTCAGTTACTCTAGCTGCAAGTTCATTAATGGTTGATCCAGCTGCTACATTTGTTGCCTCTAATTTCTTGTGCAATCTTCTCCTGCACATGAGGGTGCTTGCAAAGTTCATAAAGAAACCAGGAAAGAGTAATTGCTGTTGTATCTTTCCCTGCAAGGATAAAACTCAAGGAAATGTCTCTAAGGTACGTTAGATCAGTTTCTTTCAAATCTATAAACCTTGATAACATGTCTCCTTTCATCACCTGTTAAATATTCAGGTTGCCATAATTTTAGTTAGTAATCCTATATAAAACACACAACAAAGAATAGTTAGTAACCCATAATTTTAGTATTGATACTCTCACATGTAAATTATCATGTAGTTTTTGGGCTTGCTCAATCTTGTTTCTGATTAGTTTATAAACGAATTCGTCCATCACTCTTAAACTTTTCCTAAGAACTGCTTCTGATCCAATGTTCAAGAACCGCATGATTCTCCAGAGAAAGTTGAAATACCGGTACATGATAGCAGCACTTGCTTGATCAAAAGCATTGGAGAACTCTGTGCCTTCTTTATAGGTTCCGCACACGGTGTCCAGATCAACACCAAGGATAACCTTGCATACAGAATCTAGAGTAGCTTTCATGAACAATTCCTGCCAAAAAGCAAGAAGCGGATGAGACCAAGATTTGTGATTGTGAAGTGACAGAAAGGCTTTGTACTTTCTTTTTGTGTACTGCAGTTGCACTTTACCTGCATCTCAATAATATTATTTGAGATTGCTGCTTCAGACACTATCTCTGCAAGTTTTAGTGCATTGGATTTGAACGCCGAATTGCTGTAGTCTCTCAACATTTTCGTTGAAAATTGATAGCTTGTTGCCTTTCTCTGATGCCGCCACTGCTCTCCATCCACCGTGAAGATACTATCTCCCAGAAAATCGGACAAGACACTATGGTGATACCAACCCTGCCCCAGACGAAGACATTTTGAGGAAAGGATATATGCAGAAGTTCGTAAATTTAATTTATCTATACTAACAGTTTATGATCATTTGATTATCAAGATTAGAATATTATGATGACAATACCCCTGAGAATGGTTTTCTACACGCTAGCTCACATGCAAAAGGATTTTATCCTCCCCTGCGTGGATAAATGATATTACCTATAATGCATGTGTTCACTCTATCTTCAACTGAAATGTAATATTAAACTATAAGAATGAGTCTCGGTTCGCAATAAGATCAAACTCCTAATAATTTAGTCGTGCAAGCTCTAATTTCATGTTAAATTCAATTTGGAAACTTCCAGGTTTTTGTGTTGTCTTTATCAGTCCAAAGCATTAACAACAATTCAAGTTTATATTTGAATCTCATAGCTGGCATTATCAGTCCAAACAGCAATTCGAATTTGTATTTGAATCTCACAGTTGGCACCATTTGTATTTGATATCAGTTGAAATATGTAACAGCAATTTAAATCTGTCATTTTTATTTTGGAATTGTAAAGAAACAAATGTGTGTGATATGGAATTGTAAAGCAAAAAATGTGTGTGATATATTCAATTAATTAGATTCTACAATTTTCTACATTAGGGTTAACATAAAATACATTTACTTCTCTCATTCTCTCAATTTTCCACCCCTTTCCCAGTGTACATATGGAATTTTACATTAGTTTGGCTGACGAAGTTACACATCATACAACAGAAAGTGCTAACTATTGGATTAAACATATATGGTGAATCTTTAAATATTTTTTGCCTCCAAACCATCACAGAATTTGCAGTTAACGAGATAGAAAATTGAAGGAATACGCATAGATCATAGTTACCTTGCCGTAGTTTGAGAAATTTGTGCTCAGGATATACTCAATATTAACGGGGTTTGCAGTGTAGATCTCACTTCTGATGAAGCTAAGCAACCTGTAAGTTTTCCTCTGGTTTGTACGGTCGACCATGTAATCCAGAAGCCTGGTAAAGTTGAAAAGTTGGTGTATGACTGTGCCAGCAACAGGGTGGTACTTCCTTTTCTTGTCAAAAAATCCAATGCCATGGATTTTGATCGTAATAGCAATTAAGATCACAGCTACTACTGTAGCAAAGAGAGGTTTCAGTGCGAAGAGAAAATCTATGAGTTTCATCTCTCTCCGTCTCTCTTTTTCTTTTTCTTTCTTTTTCTTTTACAATTTTTATGTGATTTTGATTTTGATTTTAGTAAATACTTAATTTTAGTGTAATTTTTAATTTTTTATATATTTTATTTTTTAGGAATGTCTATTGAATCTTGGATCTGGCATATTATTACCAAAAAATAATTTAATTAATAAAAAAATAAACATGTGTAAAATTAAGAGTTACAGTCAAATTGAGATTTTTTAAAAATATATAAAAACTAAGATTACTGAAAAATAGGAAAAAAAATTACCAATCAAGAGTAAAAATATATTAGCATAGTTATGTTTTATAATTTTTTATCATCATTTATTATTTATTTTGATATTTTTTTGTTACATTATTTATCGTATTTATATTTTTATTTCTCCCTCTTATTATTTATCTAAGCATCAATTACGACTTTGGTGGCCATGAACAATTTTCGAATAAATTATAATTGTCCATATTTTATAAAGAAAAAGTTCATAATTGACAAATATCTTCTTCCAGCATCAGGTCAAACTTTGTCTGATGCAGATAGTTGTTTCTCCATCAAGACCGAAGCGCCTACCCATGTTGACCAAAAATTTCTAGCAAACTTTTAAAATGCTCTCCCAACCTGTAGAATGAACCATATGTTTTACAGAAAATATACATTTAATATATTTTTTACATTTTCCTAAGTATTATATTGTCTTATTTTACAATGTTTGTAAAAATATTGGTCAATCTTAATGTTATCGCATTAACGAATCCATAGGGATAAAACGCACTTGTTTTTAAGTATTCACAAGTATTCGGTTTAAGTGGTCAGTTTTGTAAGAACTAAAATCATGTTAAAACCTATCAACATTTTCTTTCACAACAATTTTATGGTACGTTTTATGTTATATACTCAGTGGATAACATTTTCTTTGGTGGTTCATATCGTAAAAAATATATTATATATAAATATACTAGTACATAAAACTTTCTCCTGAGAAAGTCAGAGAACATATAAAAATCTAAACTTAAGCTTCCCCGTCAAAAAGAATAAAAAATACTAAAGAGTTACCGATAACAAAACAGTAAAACAGAGTTTGTTAATGGGGGGGACACATTAAATCCATCTTAACTTGAATCCTCCGTGGCCTTACCAACATCAACTATCTCTTCATTTCCACGTGGCAGCCTTGCAGCACTACCAGATAGAGCAAACTCACCATCTCTTTCCACCCCAGTTGCCACGACCACCTCTTCCACCACCATTGGAAAACCTATCATTTGAAAATCTACCGTTCCTGCCTCCTCCACCTCTTCCAAACCTGTGCCCACCACCTCGACCACCACCATCACCAAATCTGCCACCTCTTGATTGATCTCTCTGTTGCAAACGTGGTAATGCTTTCAACACCTCTAGACTTACATTAGCAGCATTTTCCTGACCTGAAGGACAAACGTGATTGAATGAAAAATATGACCAAGACAAAAAAAGCTCAATGCAGAAATGTATTCACATACTTTACTGACAGGGCTCAAATCTGCGTCAACAGTTATGTGCAATTTTAAATGTGATTAAATTCCAAGTCGTCAGTTAAGTGAAACTTTACCACTAAGATATGTGTCTAAATCTTCAGCTGGTACATCAAAAACAGCACCATTTCCATCAGCAGTGAGTGAAAGACCTTTCACAGCCTCAACCTTCTCTTCAGGCAAGAATCTTCTCAAGATTCCATAGGCAAAACTGATAACAGCCAATGAATAGCAAGTCAAACAAGATGAACATGTTCACGCAAGTAATACTTCAAATGTAGTTCTGTTTTTATTCGAAAAATCAGATTATTACCATCACTGATTGTATACGCATAATCAGCACAAAATTATAAGATGAAAAATAAGATTAATATTCTAGATAGTTATTTAAAGCAACATGTAAACGCCATATATGTAAATCAACGATTATAGTAAGGTTCTCACGAAGGGGTGAAGATTGGTTTCCCAATTTCAAGAAGCAATGTAACATAGTTCTCCATCGAAGTCAGAAGTGATCTTTGCTTTATCTCGGTATAACCCTGCATATATGATGAGACAAAAAATTCCAGATCAGAAAAATAATGAATGAAAAATTCCAGATCAGAAAAATAAACAAGAAAAATGAACGGAGAAAACGTGGAAGAGCATTGACTCACAACAGCCTTTGCAAGAGCCTTAGCAAGCAATTCAACAACTGATAAACCAGAAGTCTTCAAAAGCTCTTCAGCAGTAGCTTTGAATGCAGGAATTACACTGTATTTATGATAAACGTTAACAGCAAACAACAGCACCAAACACATTAACACAGTGAGCAAATAACAAGCATATACCTATCAGAAACTTGGGTAATCATTTCAGCAGCTTCCCCACCAACTGCTTTGGCAATATCATCAGGCCGAGGGGCAGATATGTGTTCAAATTTTACACCGGACTCTCTTTCTATCTTAGATATATTAGATCTTTTTGGATCATAAAGCGTAACAGCAACCCCAGTATTACCTGAATAAAATCCAAACCACAATATGACCTTAAAATTGATAACTCCAATATCACAATCTGATCGTACACCAATAGAAAAATCCTGTAGAGATAGATACCTGCTCTTCCTGTTCGTCCAGAACGATGGATATAGGATTCTACCTCCCGTGGGAACTCACACTAAATCAAAATATAAATATCAGCATACCAGGTTGTGACAGAAATAAGAACGATCTGATACATTGCACGTATATGCATCAAAAGTACCTGGATAATTAACTGAACATCATTGATATCAAGACCTCGAGCTGCCACATTTGTGGCAACTAATGTCATGAATTTCCCAGTCCTAAAACCAGACAGAGTAACCTGCAGGGGACAGGACACTATTAAATAGAGAATAATAAAACCACAAGAAAGCCACATCGTGAAAAGAAAATATCAGTCCATAAGGATATTAAAGTTTTAAGTTACAGATTAAAAGACAATAACTAAACCAAAATTCAGGTAATAGCTCACCTCACGTTGTGCTTGCTGTATGTCACCATGGAGAGCTCTTGCTCCAGGTAACAACCCTGCAAGCTGAGAAGCAGACTCCTTTGTCTCGGTAAATATAATTGTCCGGCCTCCGCTGAACCATTAATCAACAATAAAAATTAAAATTCAGTATATCTCTAAAAGGATATCACGATGATAAAAATTCAAAAATAAAAATCACCTGCTATAACAGCGAATAATGTCTGGGATAAGTTGGGACCTAGCAGAAGCAGTACAAGGGAGAACAATATGCCTCACATTGGTACTAGCCTTCATTTTTGTATTTCCAACAAGGTCAGCAGTTTTCTTATCTGGCTTCAGAAATTGTGCAGCAATCTGGCATGAACATACATCACATAACATTAAAGACCCTAAATATAACATTCCATAAGCATAAAGAAGAAATCATCACATAGAAGCATACATGCTTAACCCAGTCTGGCAAAGTAGCACTGAAAAGAAGAGTCTGAACTTTATTAACATTTTCAACCTTACCTGCAAAAAGATCAAATAACATACAATTGTGAGACAGAAAAAATCTATCAACCAACATGTTGGATGAAAATGAAATCTAAGGTAATCCCCATTACAAAGCATTGTGCACTAGACGATGTGAAGAAACATTTTGAAATAATCTTACGATTGCGGGAAAAGGTATTGTTGAATTGCAAAATAGTTTAATTTATCTGAATCCAAAAGCCTTACAGAAAATAAAGCATCCTACGACTGATAAAGCATACTCGAGGATATAGGACAAAAAAATAATAAAGTAAGCAATAAACCCATAACAGCATGGGATGTGCTAAAGAAAGCACAATGGACATCATCTCCACTGTAATTCATGAGTTAAAAAGGGTAAATTTTCTACCATGAAGATTTATGATCACAAAAATATGACAAGATAAATCATTCTTGTACATACTATAACTAACAAGAACTAACTAAGCAATATCGGTAATTTATAAAACAACGTGTAAATAGTATTAGTATCAACACATTCACAATCTTAACGTATTTAACAAAAAAATTGACACTTAGCAGCACCCACGTTCCATGCATTGGGGAAAAAAGGATACCTAAAATCAATTCAACATCTTCAACAAAACCCATCCTCAGCATTTCATCTGCTTCATCAAGGACACGAAATTTCAGTTGGCTTAGGTCTATATTTCCCCTCTCGATATGATCCTGCACCGAAACATGCCAGATGAAAATCACAAAACATTGTTATCATTTACATTCATTAAGGAAATAACTCAGAAGGTAATATAATCAACTAGTATTACTGCAATTACCTTCACACGACCGGGTGTGCCAATTACAATATCAACACCTCTCCTAAGCTTAATTTCTTGAGTGTTATATGGAGCTCCACCATACAAACAACAAGAACTCAGTCCCATCGCCCCACCATAAACTTCAAAATCAGCATGAACCTAATGCACACACACTCTTTATTAAGAAGAATAATATATTCACCATACAATCACAAGTAACAAAATTCATGAACAGAAAAAATACCTGGCAAGCCAATTCCCTAGTAGGTAGAAGCACAAGAACGCTAGGAGTCCTCCCGTAGCCAGTCTTTCTTGAAGCTTTGGCCGGACCATTTGTTAAAGACTCTAATATGGGCAACACAAATGCCAGAGTTTTACCCTGCAGTTTCCCCAAATGAGACAAATGAGATCATTAAATCCCTTTACACAATTCAAAATCACGCACTTCCAAATATTATAGAATGACTCAATTACTCATTTGGTCCTGTTAACAGAAAAAGCTCCTTTTACTCATTATCCTTAAAAACATCCTTTTCCTAATCCCTTCAAATACCCTTTTTAATTATTTAGTTCTTTCCGTGAGGACTGGATTAAAATGGGATGTTTTAAGTATAGAGATACAGATCAAATGAATATCTACATATTTTCTCTTAAACATGGTATACGTATGACCAAAAAGTGCTAAAACCCTTCACACGAATAAAAAGATTACACACTAACTTCTTTTCTCTTAACCATTACAAAACTAATCATGTATTTCAAACACAACTCCTTGTCTTTCTTAAGACCCCAATAATTAAAAAAATTAAAGAAAGAAAGGTAAAAAGGATTAGTGATTAGAGAAGATACAGACCTGACCAGTGCGAGCCCGACCAACCAAATCAGAACCGTCGAGAACTAAATCGAAAGTCATAGCCTGAATCGGGAACAAAGATTCGATCCCCTTCTCCTTTAATTTTTGCCTCAAAGGTTCGGATATCCTGAATTTGGAGACCGCATTAGGATCCTCCTTCTTCTCCTCTTTTTCCGCTGGTTCCATCACCAAAGGCTGTTCCTCGGACTTGGCCTTTTTCTTCTTTTTCTTCTTCTTCTGGTCGTCTTCTCTAGAAGGTTCGGGCTCGACCAGCTCGGAACTAGTGTCGTCGTCGGCATCGTTGGTCGCCGCCATGGTCTCTATATCTGAAGCCTTGCGCTTCTTCGCCTTCTTCTGGAGCTTCCCCGAAACCCCATCATGGTCGGGATCGGGGGCGTTGGGATCGGAAGGGAGTTTGGAGGCACTCTTCTTCTCTGCAATGATGGTTGGGGATTGGTTTTTGGTTTTCTTGGCGCTGAGCCTCTTGTTTTCTTCGGGGGTGGTGTCACTGTCAGAAAGAACGAGTGAAGGCATGGTGATGGCGGCGTAAGGAGAAGGAGAAAGAGACACAGAGAGAGAAAGAAAGAGAGAGATTTTCTCCTGCTTGAAAGGGGGTGTGGCTATGAGGTGCAGAAGCAGGAGAAGAAATAGGAGTAAGCGGCGTCGAGGTTTTCGGGTTTATGGTTTTGGGATGGAAACATTCTCATACACTTCGCAAACCTAATTCTCTTTTTCTTTTTCTTTTTTATTTTAATTTTTTTTCACTACTCTTTATAGACTGTCCAAACCTCATAATTCAAAACCTATATCTTTCACTATTAAATAATAAAATAAATAAATTCAAATTTTATCCTACAAAGCTAACTAAATTTATAAATAATTATTCAAATGATAATGAATGTATAAATATAAATGCATATCTTTAAAGAAATTAAATAATTTCAAAAATTACTCCACCCCATGAAAAGATTTATAATTTTCTTTTATAATACCTAATGTTGAATGAAAGATTAAATATTGATCAAAAAAATATGAAATATAAAGAAAAAATAATAACTACTCTTTCTTGTTTTAAAACAACAATATTATAAAAAATTATTCATAAATTAAAAAAATAATTTCAATAATTCAAAATTATTCGATTAAATTATATTTTAAAAAATAAATCACAATAAATAAAATACCTCTAACTATTCATAATAAAAAATAACTCTAATTAATCGTATATATTTATATAACAACTTCTGTGTCTGAACTTCATATCATTAATATGAAAAAAATATAGAAACTTTCATTAACCTAAATACTTTGAAATTTGCCAATTTTCATGAAAAAGTAGTGGTCTTTTGCTAAAGTAAATTGATTTATCTTTTTCTTCGTAAAAATGGAAAATATTCTTAAAAATATATACAGAATGACATATATATTATTTATAGTTGTTCTTTATAAAAATATTGATACATGTCTCATCTAATATCTAATAAAATAGATTTTGTCGGAAAAGAAAATCCTCTATTATTTTTTTCTCCCTGTGTATATTATTATAAATTCATTTTTTTATATTTTTTATTCTTTATTTCTCGTTCTCATTGTTATGTGGAAAGTATTTCGCATAAAATCATTTCTTACCATTTTGATCAGATTGATTATAATTCTAAAATGATTCAAGTTATAATAAATTAGTTTAGGTTAAATGATTAAAAAATTAAAATTTGAATAAATTTAGTAAATTCAATTGAGATTTATTTAAATAAGTAATCATAATTGTTTGTATGAGAAGTGATTTAATAAAATTCAAGAAAATATTTAATTTTGTTTTAACACTGTTGTAAGTTCTAAATAAAAGTGAAAAAAAAAAACAAAATCAGCTAATTATATCTAAACTGAATTCCTGGTATTCTCGTATTAATCAAAGAGTAATATATATATATATATATATATATATATATATATATATATATATAAAAAATATTTAAATTCTATCAAATTCAATAATTTGTATCCAATAAATTATTCTTTATAAAATAAATATATTAGTTAATATTTTATATATCATAAAATATCTACATATATTATATAAAATATCTTTAAGATATAAGATATCTAAAAAAAATATAAAATATAAGATATATTATTAATATATTACAAAAATTATATTATAAATAAGTGATATAAGGTTACTATTATTCACATTTTTAATATTAAACTCGAAGTTTATATTATATACTAATTTAAATGTTTAAGTTTATATTATATACTAATTTAAATGTTTAAGTGTAATCACATATATCTATCATGCATAATCTTAAACGAGAAAAAAAGAAGTAACAACGAACGCAATATTAAAAGAGAAGAAGACAAGTAACAAAGAACGCAATCTCAATCTTAAAAGGAGAGAAGAAGAAAAGTAACAAAGAATTGTAAGTAAAATATCTTTTACTAAAATTGAAAACTCTGTCTTATGGCTCCTAGCATGAAATGGTGACATTGCAATTGCAACTCTACCCAGATTTATTTTTTTCGGTGAATACTCCAGCCAGAAAGATATATTCATATTCCATGTGATTGAATTTTCCTAGAAATTCAATCCACTTACCCCTTCTTAAATTTTAGATTGTTATGTTTTCTTCTTCTTTTTTAATTTGAGATAAAATTAGTTTTATTCTCCTAATTAAGAAAAAACATTTTAAACCTAAATTTGAAAAAAAAAAATAGTCCTTAAGTATTAAGTTTAAAAAGACTAAAATCACATTAATCAAATTTTAGAAACCAATTTATTTTTTTTAATTTGAAAGACCAAAGTTAGATACCCTCAAATTCAATTCTAAAATCATAATTAAGCATTCTTTTTACAACATTTGATGACAGGGAAGGATACTGAACCGGGTAGCTATGTTCTATAGATTGCCAGCATACTGGGAGCTTAATTTGAAGAGTAAAGAAAATAAGGGAAAACAGTGAATTGGATTAGCTCGTTTGATGCTTAAAGTCTTGAACAATTACGAAGCTACCCGAATTGATGAAAAGTTTGACCATTGTTGGTCCAAAATGAAACTGAGAAGAATGACTCGAATCACATCATATCTTTAAGTTTAAGATTATTTAGTACTAAAATTTTCCTACAATTTGTAGGAAGAACAAAGATAAATTTATGCTTACTCCTATTGCTTCCTTTGAAAATTAAAACTTATTTCAGTTACTCCCTCTGATGAAACATAAAACGCAAAGGACATACTAGGGTGCTCAATTTGCAACACCGCCCTCCAATTCCTTGTGCTAATATTAAGCACATCATAATCAGGAGAAGAAAGAATTAAAAAGAAAGTGAAGTAACAAACTGAATTTAGAGAAAGGTTTTACACATCTAGTGTCTCTACTTCAACATATGGTGCTAAGTTTCATAGGTACAAAAGTACAGGAAATATTATAAGATGACAACTACAGAAACTTACAGCCAAAAACTTAGAACAAATCCTAGAACCATAAATATAATCCATTTCTGCTTGGATACCTGATATGAAGAAGAAGAAGCACCGTTGCAGAAATCAAATCCATACCAAGTATCTGTGGGGATATATGTGTTGTAATAGAAAGTAACAGGCCTGCCATTATAACCATTGATTGTCACAGTATCAGGCTTCCAACCATCTGATCCATGTCTATATAGGTACACATAACATATCTGGTATGCACATGGACCACTTATCTGAAATGAATCTGAAGAACAGCTCTCAAATGTACCTGAAGCTGGATCATCCAGTCGTGGTACATATATCTGGTAATATGTGAAAGAACTAAAATATGAATTTCCAATTATTCAAAGGGTTTAATTTTAATATACCACAAATATTTTACACCATCATTACAAAACAATCATCACAAAAACCAACAATCTTATACCAGACACAACAATTTATGATTAGATGACAATGTAAGAATCCTCAACACTTTCAGTACATTTTAATTAACTTCTTACTCAAATTAAAGCTTCCTTGATTAGCTAGATGTATTCTCTTTTTCAGATTCCAATATGAATCGGTTATGTGCAATTTACAAACATGGATTCAAAAGCCATTGATCTGTTGTTTGGTCATTCGCATATCACTATAGAAACCCATCATTCAGCCAAGTCAACTTGTACAGTTATCTTTGCTGATAGATTCATGACACGTTTGACCAACCAAATTGCCATGATGCCGAGTCCAATTTCAATTGTAGGTTTGTTCAAAATTCCACATAAACTAACATAGTGAACACACTATAGAAAATTTCACTCAAAATTCAACCTTGATCCTAATAAACATATTTTTATGTCACTAAAAAAGCCGATACATAAATAGAGAAATTGGATGAGGAAGAGAAAGCAAAACCTGGTTGCCATAAGCATCCCCAAAAGCAATACTGATCTGATCCCTTGTATACTTAGGCGACGAACAACTAGTAGATATAGCCACAAAGTAAGAACAACTCGCCGTGTTCTTCAGCTGTTTAAGAAAATATTAATAAGTCTTCACCTTATAAAAATAGCACTTCAAAATTTTGAAAGAGGACAAAGAGAGACATAACAAAAGGGTTTGTGTTTTATATTCTTGTTCATGAGAGGCAATAGTAAGAAGTACCTGGATATAGCTGACATTGAAGGACTCAGCAGCATGAGGCAGAAGAGAAACGGATTGGGACTCTGAAGCTGAGAGGGTTAATCCAGTGGCCAAGAAGAGATGAAGAAGAAGAACCTGTTTAATCATCTTTTTATTCTGAAAGCTGAAAGATTGGCCAAAGGACCGCAACAAGAACAAAAAGAGTGGAGTTGTTAGGAATAGAAAAATAAGGAGCGATGTGAACTCAAACGGGTTTCATTGCATTTGCTAAAAGTTCAACCTTTTATTGTTGAAAGCCTAAAGCAAAACACAGAGATGGAGGATAATAAGGTAAACTTTCTGTTGCAGTTTTTTCCAATGAAATTAGTATTTTTGACCTTGTAATTTATGTTCATACTTCAGTAAATTTTTATTCTAAAATTGTTGTTCTCTCATATCAAAATTAATTTTTTATCTTGATCACTCACATAACAAAATATATAAAAAATATTGATTTTATTGAACTATTTAATGTGATAATAAAATGAAAAATTATTTTAAAAAAAACATATTGATTTTTATTTCGATAAAATTTAAGTAAATATTCTGAGTAAATAATATTTACCAAATTCCCGAATTCGCATTTTCTCCTTTCAAAAGCCCTAACGTAAATCTCGAGGTATATATGATGTTTGCATGTCCACGAGTTGCACACTTGTACGATAAATATTTATTTTTTCAGAAAAAAAAGTGAGGGCCAAAATAAATAATACTACATCCTATTGCCGTGGTAAAATCAAAGTCCCTTTTTTGTTTTCTTAATTAATACTAATAGTCACATTCAAATGAGATCATTTAACCTAAATCAAGAGTTAAATACATTATTGAACTCAAAATCAAACCATTTGTATATTGTTTGAATTTATTTTTTGACGAAAAAAATTTAAAATAAATTTTATTTACTTTTCAATAGACGATATTAATCTAAAATAAAGATTACGATATCAGTGTGTACAAATTGCATAGGTTGGTATCTACGGATGTGGAGAAACTTCCTAGGGTAGCTTTTTTCATACATCTTCGATTGTTTATTTTGTCAACCAATTCTAGCCCTTTCTTACCATATTTATTTCTATACTATAAATTTAAATTCTTATGTTTGATGAGAATATTTCTATGAATTATTCTCTAATGGAAAAAAAAAAAAAAGCTTTTTAAAACCAAAAATTCTTGAAAAATTGTTATTCTAATTTCTTACACTGATCATTTTATTTTATTTCTTAAGCTTTTAAAATATATTTCATTTTGATATAATTAAAAATGATGTTGGGGGTTTAGGTGAGAAGATTAAGAGGGGGTGGGAATATTAATCCCTATTACCTATGGCTTTGCAATTTGGGCCACTATTGTCGTTAGCGAACTGGGTAGAAAGAAGGGAAAGGAAATTAAATTACACTGATGGGCCCAAAGATACAAGTAGAAGGAATAGGGTTAAGAGATGAGAAAAAAAAAAAAAAAGGAACACAACCACGCATTAATTACGTTGCTAGTTATCTAGTGTAATTAATTTAGTAAATCACTCCTAAACTAATTTTAAGTAATGAAAAATAGATATAAGCATCTAATTAAAAAAAAATGCAGGTTTAAGGATGTAATCGAAAAAATAGTTTAAAAAAAAGTTATCAAATAATTAAATCTAAAAATTAGTAAACTTTGAATTAGTTAATTAATGTCAAAATATTTGCTTTAATAATACATAAAAGCTAAATTATTGATATAATTGAAGTATTTACAACCATATATTTCAGACTCAGGGCAAGGATCAGAGACTTCTAATTTACAAAAGTTTCCGTTAACCACATTATCAAGTTATTAGGAATTCAGTTTAATTATTAATTTTGTCAGTCTTTAAATTTTAATTGTTTATAATTATATATATATATATATATAACAGCATGCGTACTTAAGATAAAGCATCCTCTAAAGCTACACACCATTACTATACTTTGAGTATAACTATCATAATTAGTTTATATAACAATATGGTTAAAAAATTTAATTTAATTATATATATATATATATAAATATAATTTATATAAAAAAAAGTATGATGTAATATATATTATCTATTTTTTTATTTAATTTATATATAAAAATATTGAAATCATATTTAATCATTTTATTAATTACACCGAGATAACAAAATTATATTGAATATTAAAATTAAATATAAAAAATAATTAAAAATTTATATATTTAAAAAAATTAAAAGATCTTATTTATTAATTTTAAAATATAAAAATCAAAGATAAATTCAAAAAGTATCACATAAAAAAATTATTTATATATATATATAATAATAATAATAATTACTTTATATCTCCTAGTAATTATTATAACCAATATTTGTTACTGATTTGTTAACATTAAGTAAAATAGATTAATTTTTTTATTCGTACTTATAGATTAAGACAAATACAAATATGTTTAATAAACTGGATTCGAAAACCATACTTTATTTTTTTATTCTAATTATAAAGAACATTAATCTATTTCCATTCATTTTTTTTTCTTTAATTTATTGCCAAGTCTATTAAAAACATTTTTTTTTTTTTCTCTTCTCTTACAAAATTACATTTATCCTTCAACAGTAACAATTTTATATCTCAATTAATTTTGTCCAGTTTTTCATTATAATTTTACTAAAACTATCTTTTCATATATCTTAATGTTTGTGTTAATGTCTGTGTTACATGGTCTTTTTCTCGAATATTTTTTTTGCTAATTAGAAATAACATAATTTTTTATAATATTAATTATTATTATTTTAATTCATAGTCAAGTTTATTAAGAAAGAAACACTCGTATATGTTTATCTAAGATAAGTTAGTTATAAAAATGTAAAAGAATTAATTAAAATATCGTGAGAGTTTTTATCAATTTTTCTATAGTAGAATTTTTATAGGAACTTTTTAACAAGTTTCTGTATAAATATTGATAAGCTAAAATTAATTTACGCATAAATTAAAAAAAAATGAAAAATTTATATAAAAAATATAAAAATTAACTTATGTTTAAATTAATTTAAACTTATGAAAAAAAAATTATGTTTAATATTTTTCTCTTTTATGAAACCTTAAATAGAACCTATTAAGTGTAATAATTTTCTAAAGAGTATAATTTTATTCTAATAATAAAGAACGGGAATCTATTTTCGAACATATCCTTATTATTTAATTTATTGTCAATTTTATTAAAAAATACTCATTTATTTTTTTTCCCATTGAGTACATTATAGATCTTTTAATCATATAAGTCATATTTATTAACAAGAAAAATTATTTGTTTGAATTGGAGCGGTGTTATTAAATATAATAGTTGCTTAAATCATTTAATTTTGAGTTTTCTAAAATCAAATTAAAATTTGATATTATTAATAATAATTATCTTAACTACTTTTATTGTAATGGATGACTAATTATTTTGGTTTTTTAGGAAAAGAATCATGAGCAATATGATAAGAAAAGAAAGTCAAAGAAAATCAAACAAATATAGATAATAATAAATAATTATTATTATTTGTGAATTTTGATTCTATCTGTATATTGAAAATATTTATTTAATTTAAACTATAAGAAGACAAATCTTAATTAAACACGAACTGTTAAAGTAGTAATAATTGATATTTAATATCTTATATTTATATTAATTTATTACCATATAATAATCAGTATGTTCTATTTAATATAAACTCTCTAATAGTCAAAAGATGCAGAAGTGTTTGAATAATTTGAATATGACAGAGAAAAGGAATATGTTGAAGATAAATTTGATAATGTTTTTATGTGTTTTTTGTTTTACAGTGGAAAGCAGAAGTTATTTCAGTTCTGGTATGCTATCTAAAGGTATGTCTATTCCTCCATCTCGACCAAGTAGAAGAAGTTCAGATCCTCTATCTGATGCATTTCCTTATAAAATTTTGAATTTTCATAAAGGTTTGAATTTTGGTGTATCATCTAAATGTGTGATTCCCCCATCAGATCCAAGTCCAGGAATTTCAGATCCTCTACCTGATGCAACTCCTCATGAGAGTTTGAATTTTAATCCAAGAACTTCAAATTCTCTACCGGATGCACCTCCTTACAGGAAATTGAATTTTGGTGTGTTACCTAAAGGTATAGTTCCCCCTTCTGGTCCTAGTAGAGGAACTTCAGATTCTCCACCACCTCCTCATAAGAGTTTGAATTTTAATCCAAGAACTTCAAATCCTCCACCCGATGCACCTCTTTTCAGGAAATTAAAATTTGGTGTGTTACCTAAAGGTATCATGATTCCCCCATCTGGTCCCAGTTCAAGAACTTCAGATCCTCCACCAGATGCACCTCCTCATAAGAATTTTAATTTTTTTATGTTAGATATCCCCATCAAGACTTAGTTAAAGAATTCAGATCTACTAATAAAATTGCAAATAAAATGAAAATTTATTCTCATATTCAGTTTTTTTTTTAATTTTTAATTTACATTTATTATCATTAATGTTGGAGGATTGAGATTGATTCCCATATCTAAATTAACAGTCAAATTAGATTTAATCTTGATTTGTGGAAAAAAAATATAAATATGCAATAATTTATAAATAATATAACTAATTAGTCAAACGGTTATACTTTTGACTCATGCAATCAAACAAAGTTCAAAAATTCTACTCCAATAGGTGGTCCTCAAGTAATTCTTTCTTTAAATCATGATTTTCATATACTCAATCAATTAAAATATATACCATTACGTTAATTTAATTTTAAAAGAATTATTACGAAAAATAACGGTAATACATAACAATTTTATAATAGGATGGTAGTATAAAACTGTTTTACATTAATACTTTTTCCGTTACATTCTAAGATATAGGTCAAAAACAGATAACTGATGAATTTATAATATCATAAAATTATGTTTAAAAGTTCCAATGTAATCTATGAATATCTTTTTTTTTTCACAAATTGATGACTCGTTTGATAGAAATATTTAACATATGTATTATAATTTACTATAAATGAATTTATAATGTGTAAAATTTAAAAAATTATAATGATCTGAAGAAAGAAAAGCGCACAAGAGAACATAATGAATTAGTCAAATTACTTCTGATAGAAAAAAATTATCAAAATTAGCCCTATTGTTTAAAGTGACACTGAAGTAAGAATTCTCTTCATAACATAATTACATGTTTCAAGGTCACTATTAATGTCACTTAATTATTAAAAACAAATATTAATACATTATTTAACTATAACAATATTATCGCTTATCGGATTATTAATATCTATTAATCTTCGCAATTAAATTATCGACACATATAATAATTAAGGAATACATCATTAATTTTTAATAATTGCTAACAGTATTAAAAATAATCTTAAATTATTTATTTTAAGACAAAATGTGTAATTAAATATTTTTAGAGATCACAATTTCACATTCGTAAATTATTTCAAAGTAATTATTATTTTAATTTTTCCATAGTATCATAATAATGACTTTTATATTTCTGAAAAAAAAATATATATTATTTTTAAAATAGTTATAATAAAAATTATTTTTTTCATATCTAGCAACTTATGTTTGAATAACAATGTAATTTTTTTTCAATATTAACATATTTTATTTAGATTTATAAAATTATTTTTACAAAATTCAACATTTTTAATAATATAATAATTTATTATTTGATAATAGTATAATACATTGTTGTTAACTTCATTAGAATTGTAAAATAACATTTTTAATTTGATTATAAAATTTCAATTCCGTATTCTCTGACTCAACTTTACTGACTGAGTCATCTTAAAGATTGTTTTTATATTGTTATGAAACTTTTGCTGGAAATCGTTTTGATTTCTAACAGGTATCGTCTTTTTTAGTTGATCCGTAAACATAATAAACACATGTACAACAATGGTTTGAATCTTTATTACATTAAGGAAAGACTAATCTCTATTATTAGACTTAAACCTCCTTTAATTCGCTGGAAATCATGATGGTATAAACTTAGCCCATGTTTGTTTACAAGAAAATAGTAAATTAGGAAGAGAGGGACATGTCGCTTTCAACACCACGATTTCTTTGGCTTTAACGTGTCATGTTTTGCAGTGCAACGACGCCATCATCATGAAAGGGTCACATGAAAATAATAGAAAAATTAGGAGAGTTCCTTTTGGTTTATTTTTCTAATCAACTTTAGTAATCCTAAAGGTCTCTAACAAATGAGTCGTCTATAACAACATACTTCATTCATACTGCTTTATTCATTCACCTTAATTAGCAGTTTTGACCTGAGATTCCACGTCCACCATTTTTATGCTTTTTAACCCTTTGAAGGCCCACAAGGCCATTGCAGACATTAAATAGATTCCCCAATTTTATAATAGTACCACCTCTCAAAACCCTTGGTCACTTTTCTAAATTTAACTTTTTGTTGTTCATTCCTGATTGCAATTCAGTTTCTCTCAATCCACACTAACACACAAGCATGGATCAACTGAGTGACGGATGTACGTACACTTTCCCTTGAAAATCTTTATACTATTTGCTCATTTGCTACATGGTGAAATTAATGCAATGGTGCAACCAAGAAAAGAAAATTTGTGTTGTTTAGGAAATGCACACACATACGCTGTTCTTTCCTCACAATCCTCACAAAAATCGATGATAATAAATAATTATAAGACAAGCAGCAGAAAGAAGTTTATTGCTGGTGAGTTTATTATTCTGTAAAGCGCACTTACTGTTCTTTTCTCACAAAAATCATAGCTATAGATAGTAAACATTCAAGAAGACGAAAGATGTAGTTTTTATAATGCATTTTTCTTTGTTATGTCGTGTCAGTTTCCTCTACCTCATGATTGCTCCAGAACAACAGAAGAAAACCTGAAGCAGCAGACCCAGAGTAACATTAATCAGCCATGGTCACCAATCCTGAATCAGTAAGAAGCAGCATAGTACATCATTTGATTGTTTCGCGAGAATTACATAAAACCATATGCCAAAAAATTGGTACGGGTTAGCAACAATGATGTCAAAACTCCAGAAGTGATATATATATATATCTCTGTAGTATAAATACATAATTCATTGTAGTAAAAAGAATCACAATATGAATATAGTACAATGCATTGTGCATCTACATATAACACGTGTAAGAAAAAAATAAAAAAACAAATGGAACTCTAATCTGGCGAATTCACCTGAATCAAACATATACTATTTTTTATTTATTTATAGATTTTCTAAATCTAAGACGAACGAAATTATTGTTTCTCCGTTATTTCCACTTATGAAACTCCGGTTGTTCCTGTTCCTTAAACCTTTTGAAGACACCTTCGATGGCAACATCGATTGCGTCCTTCATACCCTCTAACCCTTGTTTCGTGTTGGCATAAATCAACCTCGGAATGTATTCAATCACTTTCTCCCTCATTTGCCTCACTTCCTCCTTTGTGAACTTCTCCAACAAGCTTTTCACGTTTACGGTTCCATTCTTCACTGCGTTCCGGTCTATGTAAACCGAGTAACTCCCCGGTTCGCTCGGCAAGAACCATTCGTACTGCAGGTACGCGCTTCGCCGCCAGAAGAAAACCGGAATCGAACCGGCTAGCATGCAATCGAAAATGGACCTGCGCGTGAAGCTGTCTCCTCTAGGCTGCAAGCAGAAATCCGAGTCGAGAAACGTTTCGAGAATAGCCGACGTGCCGTTAGAGCACTGCGTCCCGGTGCAATTCACAGTGCGGCATGACTCGCCCGAGTCGCGGCACTGACTCAGCAGAACCCCGCGGAAGTCGTTGCGGAACGCGCGGCGTGGTGCGCCGGCGAAGCAGAACAGCGCGTGGCGTTGGCGCTCGCGGACGAAGTTCTGCCAGCGCGTGACGTCGGATTGGGAGCGCGGGTGGAATCCGGTGGGATAGGGAACACCGACGTCGAAATAGTCCCACGGATTACGCTCTATCAGAAGGCGCGTGACATTTCTTATCTCAGGCTTGTAGATGCAACTAGAACCCCAATCGTGGTCCTTTGAGCGGCGAAAATCCCACGTGATGCGCCCCATGGTAATAAAATGATCCCAACCGTTTGATCTTTTAAAAAACGGTTGGTCCATAACCCAGCGCAGCATCATGTCGCAGTGGCGATCGCGTTCCTCTGCGGTTGAATTGATCCAAAGGTACTTTCCCAAGGCGAGTCCAGCGTAGAACGGTATGTAGAACGCCGTAGCGGATTCCGGCTCCATAACCCTACACCTGTGGTTTAACAATCGGTTGTGGAAGATGATTTCAGTGACAAACTGGTCGGTCCATTGCCACGCCGGGAGGAGATCCTCGGGGACGATTCCTGCGAGCATGGCGGCGCTGCGGCCGAAACCGTGGTTGGAGAGGGCATCGCAGCGGGAGCTCCAGGGGTTGAGGTTGTCGCAATTCTGGAGGATTTCGTAGTTGAAGGCTTGCGGTAGGTCGTAGACGAAGACCTTACCGGAGCCGCATTGGTCTAGGGCTCGGGAAGTGTGGTGGACGGTGGTGATGGTGGTCGCGGGGTAAGGTGCGGGGAAAGGAGTGGGAATAGAGGTGGGGAAGCTGCGGAGGTTGCAAAGGAGGAGGATCTGGATGAAGAGGACGGCGAAGAGGAGCCATGTACGAGGGTTTTGGGGGGCGAAACTGGGTTTGAGGAGGGAGGTGAGGGAAGAAGTGAGGGTGGGTTTGGTGTGAATTGTTTTGGGTTGAGGTTCCACCGAGGGGAGAATTGACTTGGGAAGCATGAGATAGAGTGAGAGAAGAGTGGAGTGCGGGTATGCCGGCAAAATCACACCGGAAAAGTGGGGGTTGCGTGGAGGACTATGATGATGGAAAGTGTTGGGTTTAAAGGGTTGGTTCTGTGATGATAATGATGATGATGATGATGATGGAGTATGTAGTAATGGGAATGGACTCATATGTGGACTGACATGTGTCCCGTGGATTACCGTCTGCCCGGAGCAACCGACAGGGGTTTCACTGGAAAACTGACACGTGCCTCTTTCTTTGTCGCCACTGTTATGCTTCTGTAATTTCTCCGGTAGGTTTTTCGACCTTTGCAATTTACCTTCCCTTAACTACATTAATAAAAAAATACATATAATATTAAAAACTATATTACTTTAAATTACTAAACAATCACTTCAATATTCAACCGGCATCTGATTAAAATAAAATAGTATTATTTTGGTTTTTTGAAATGTATGATAATATAACGTAATTATATAATAAAAAATAGAATATTTATAAAATTTAAATCTCACTTTAAAATATAATAAATATTATATTTAATAAAAATAAATTACTAATACATTATATTTAAATTCATTATATTTAAGTTCGATTATAATAAATAAAATCTATTAGCAACTACAGATCTTTTAAAACAAATTAATAAAAAATACATACTTTTTAAGTCAATAATTAAATCCTTTCAAAGATTTTTTTTTTAACTGTAATGCAATTAAAATCCATTGTTTTGGAAAATGTGGACCAAACATTGGTCAGTCCCTGATTAAATTAACTAAGCCATCTGATTTTAAGAAATATGCTTATAATGTCTAGATATCCGTGTAGTTGTATATTTTATAAATATTTTGAAATTTAAGTTACGAAACTATTCATTAAAGTCGTTTAAAAAATCTTTAAAAATAGTTATATTTTCACCAAATCTTTTAAAATCTAAAAAATAATTATAAGAAATTATTTTGAAATTTCAATTGCATACATCCTTATATTACTATTTTATAATTTTTATTTTTTCGTGTATTAGACATGGTATTTGGTGTTGTTGAATTTTTTTTATTTTTTTTACCTAACGATGATGTTGAATTATTCTTAGAAAGTTAGTGATATGCTACTTTTGAAAGTAATCAATGGTGTGCGTTTGTTTATTATAAATCCTTTAAAAAAAATATATTATTTTATATAAAAAAATAATTAATGCAGTGTTTAATTTTATTTGTATATTTTTTCTTCTTATTCTATATGAAACACTTTTGTACCGACACTGTCACAGAGAGAAAAGAAATACTGATTTATAATTAGAAAGAACCTTTAATTTTGAAGTAGATTTTATTTTACACATATTTTTGTTGACTCGTAAACAGCTGACAAGCTTCCAATTGTGTTGAGTCTTACATTTTGTTGTTTTTTTAATTTTATTGCTTTTCTTTCATTTCTTTCACATACAAAGATGGTTTTACTGTCGGTGCCTGTGTTCGATATACCAAAATAGTAATACCAATGTTATGTCCTGTCGGATTACAATAATTTAATATTTTTTTTTTTCAATATGGAAAAAAATATGTCCTATTTTCTTAAATATATCGGAAGAAATATTGTCTTATAATCTACAAATTATTAAAATAAAACTCTATTAATAAAAATAATTCATATAAATTGAATTAATATAGTTTATATAAAAAATAAAACAAGATTAATCAGTTAAATTAATTCGTACAATATTTTTATTTAATACTAGTTGTAAATAAGATTAATTCTTTTTAAGTTTTATCAAACAACTTTTAAGTTATATTTTAAGCTTAAAAACCAAATATTAACCAATATCTTCCTCTCTCCTTCACATTTTTTTTCTTAATCTTCTTTCTGTTCTATGATTATAATAGAAAAGAATATTTTCTTAAAGAGTTCTAAGAAAAATAAAATTGAAATTTTAACATAAATCAAAATTAGCATATATACTACTTTTATATAATATATATATATATATATATATCCATTAATTCAAAAATAAGAATTAAAATTTATTTTCAACATTTATTATTATATTTTTTAATCTAATAATCTATTATACTAATTATTTTAATTATTAAATTAATATATATATATATATATATATAAAATAACGATCTAAAATAAATTTTTATTTTCATAATAAATGAATTTTTATATATATATAAAAGTAATAAAGTGAGCCATTAATAAATTGTTTCTTCCATTTACGAAACTGCACGCCATGGGACACGAGTCAGGAAGAGAAAGGTATTGATGCGGGAAGAATAATGGAAAGGAGTAATGAATGAATAATAACAACTCCTGGACCACGACTTTTTTTTTTCTACTCTCTCATTCTCCTTTTTCTTATTTAGTTATATAATTATATTGTATTACCACTTTTTTTCATATATCTTTACAATCATAAAAAAAAAAAAAAATTGTTGTAGCTGATTTAAGTCTTCACATTGGTTCATTTTTTATTTTTAATTATAATAATATTTAAGTGCAAATAATACATATAGTATTGTTTCATATGATTATGTGTATTACATGACAGCCTTTATAACAAGTCCACATTATTTTGTTTTTATTTTAAAAATAATTTATTAATATTCATAGACAATTTTATTTGACATTATTGGATTGGAATAATCATTTCACTATATCTAACATAAATCCAACCTTTTTCATTTACATAATAACTTTATCTCTATTATCATAATTATATTTATTGAAGTTTGGTTTGAGAGACAATATAGTATTTGAGCGTTACTTTTTAATACAATAACAATTTTGTCTATTTTTAGACAAATATTTAATTTTCTTCTTTGTAGTCTTTGACGAGGAAATATATAATAACTGCATTAAACAGCTGATATAGTAAATATAAGTGGAAGATGTTATAGAAAGTGTTTATGATGGATATTTGATAAAAGAAGAAAGAGGGAGAAGAAGATAGAGGTTTTAAAGTGTATTGTTGGGTTAGTATGGGAAAGAAAACCTAGTTTACATGTGATCATGTTTGTTATCAAACCGGACAAACCGCAATAATTAAAGAAAAAGAGGAGCAGCAAACAGTAGAATGAACATTAATTAATTATTTATTTAATTAATTAATTTCACTATGTAGTGTGTTGTTGGACCATGAAGATTCTCCCGGAAACAGTGATTCTTGGTAGTTTGTGTGGACACAGTGTCCAACTGTGAAAACGACATCGTTTTCCACAATACATTTGTGGATCCGGCGGTGACCACCAACATGTATTGACAGGTTCAGCGGTGACACAGGCAGCGAACGGTGCGTGGCATTAGGACCCGGACAACGTGGTTCGTTCATGTTCTGGTTACAGCTACAAGGTTGCCTATTCTCTTACGCATCCTCTTCAATTCCACTAAAACCCAGGTAATTAACTTTTTATTTTAACCCTAATTTATCGTTTAGTCGTTGAAAAAAAGTAACCGTATTTTCGGAAACAAGAGTTATCAATAATAAAAAGTTAGTTTACATTAACTTTTTGTTAACGTCCATAAATATAACAAAGCCTTTCATGTTCCTTGGATAAAAAGAAAAATGGATCCAACTTTCTTTAACACAGAAATTTGAAGACAAAGATATTCGAGTAAAAGAAAAAAGTTATACGAAAATTCGAAATCCAAGTTGAAGGTTTTGGTAGATGGGTAGGTTACGGGTCTAAGCAAATGGCTAATCACAGCTTGAGCACACAAGACGCGTTTTTTATTTTCCTTCAATAATGAATGCATGGCTTTCGAAGTTTGAAGTTTATAGTTTGAATGAAAGGTTTTTCTTGGAAACTTTGATTTTTTATCCCTCCATTTCCTTTTCCAAAGACAAACTCTATATGAGTTGGAAGCACCGATTTTCCGTGGTTATCATAACGTCAAATTATAATTAACAGTTTTGAAAGTGAAAATCAATGATAATTTATATACATAATTTTCTTTTTAATTTACCAGTATATCTTTTAAAAAATTATTATGTGAAACTGAATTTAAACTTCAAAATAAATAATTTCTTAAATATGATGACTGTATCAATAAATAATATCCAACTTGATTTATCATTCAAACTAACTCATCCCAGCACCATGCAATATTTCTCATTCTTCTTTCTCATATTTCATTTCAAGAGGAGACTGAATAGTAAATATAATAAATAATTAATATTCAACCATAAGAGTTTACGTAATTTGACAAGGTTTTAAGTTTTAACTTTTTTACTGTAATCACATGTTCAAATCAATAATTAACCTTACAGCGACACTAAATAATTTTTATTGTTGTTGTCGTACGACTTTATTAAATATATATATATATATATATATATATATATATTAATGAATTAAGTATTTATTGATCTAAATTCTATTATAAATAATTATTCTAAATAGTAGTTGTAAAGTATTATAGTGATTTTTTTTTGCATTAAGATTAACAGTATTAATATATTTTTTAATAAAAGATATTAAATATTATAGTTCATTTACGTTTAAGTATCATTTTATCACTCCGCAGTTATGTTAAAAAAATAATTATTTATCGAAAAATATGATTGATTATTTGTTTTAGAAATTTTATTTTACATATGTCGTTTAAATCTGGATATATACTTTGATTGAATCACTCATCGTCTTAAACAATTTGTATTTTCAACATGTTAGAATACGTTTTTATTCTTATAATATTAATATATTTCTATCGTTAAAACTTGTATAGATAATTTTTTTTTTATTGTATGATCAATTATATACTTAACGTACAATGTCGGTAAATCTATGAATATTTATTTATTGTTTTTGTCTAGACATATATAGCTAATATTCAGATAAATAAAAATTGTTGGCGGATTTTGTAGCGGAAATAATCTCTCATATGATAACATTTATGAAAAATTTATAATATTTCTGAGAATCATTTTTAATTAAGTTAATTTGTAATAAATTTGGTGGTGAATTCTAACTTCATTTCTTTCCATTCCCATAAATAGAAAATATATTAAAGAACGTGTTTTTAGTTTGTCTTAAAGGATTGCATAAGCAAATACTAACGGTAGTTCCTCGATAACTGGGAGAATACAAAATTTGGATATATTCTTCGTGATGTAAATAAAAATTGTATAAGAGTTTTGACATTCATGTGGGTTTACTACAAATATGAATGCTGAATTTAGGTCTTTGTCATGGTTTGAGAGCTTCATAAAGTGATTTGTGAATCAAATTCTTTGATGATAATTCATTTGATCACCGAGTCTCATTCAGAAATGCAGCCATATGCCACTGTTTTGAATGGAAGAAATCTCTAATGGTTAACCAAAAAGACTCAACCTCTCATTAAGGATTCACTGTTTTAAAAGATTGTCTTCCACAACTTCTTCCTTTAGCTTTTGTATATGTCATGAGCGTTCATTTTGTTCTGCTGCTAGTTTTTCTTTTATTAAATAAAAAATAATTCATTAAAAGGTCATAAATCATAAATATAATATTTACATGAAGAATATTTGTTTTTTCTTTAAAGGTTAAAAATATTTTTTTTTAAAATATTTATCACGTTTCATTTGTTGATATATATATATATATATAATCTGTAAATGATGATTTCTCTATTCCTGTTTATAAAGAAAAAGTTATCTAATTTATCAATATTAAAGTAAGTTATTAATTTAATACTGACAAATGAATCCATCGTAAATATAAAAAATATTGATTGCAAGTCTAATTTTAACTTTTCATTTTTTTATAAAAATTAAAGTAAAATAATCATTACGAATATAATTTAAAATTTATTATTATTATTGTAGATTAAAGTAGTAAGAAAAAATAATAATTAAATTGAAAAAAAAGTTGTAATTCTATTTTATTTTATTTTCTCCAAAAAAAAATTAATAAAATCATTTTTTGAGTTTTTTTTTTTTTTTTAATTTGACCTACTTTATTAATTTCCACTTTATCATTGAAAATTCACCTTGAATTAATGATTCAATATACCCCTCCAAAGATTTACAGGTTTAACTTGGCTCAAAATCTGGAACTTGCTGGAAGTTGAGTGGAAACTGAGGGGAAACCTTTTTTTTTTACAATATTTGAAGTATTGAACAGCATCAAAGCCCAACCCGTTTGAGTTCGGTTTTCTCACAAGATAAAGAGCTCTTGTGTTATTATTCTCTTGCGCCTGAAAGCTGTAAAGACAAAACCACAGGGATTGTGTTCACTTTCAGAATGGAGAACACAGCACTTAAAGTTCGATGCCAGAGGATTGGGTGCGACGCCACCTTCTCCGAAGACGACAATCCCGACGGTTCCTGTCGATACCACGATTCGGTACTCTCTCTCTCTCTCAACCCTCATATCCAAGTTTCCACCTTTCTCACAACCCATATAGCTTTTGGGATCATTCTGTTCTATAACTCCTAATCTTTTATTCCACTTAATGCCCTGCCCTAACTTTTGTTGTTGTTTCAATAGCACTTGATTTAGTTGCCTAAGCCTTCCCGCAATCATTTTATAATTAATTTATCTGTCTGCAAATTGGTTTGCGTTCAATCCAGTTCTTCCGCCTTTTCTATTGTAATTCGTTATTGCAGTAGATTAAAGTTCTCAGTTTCGTTTAAGCTTGTGGGTTTTGGCTGTGTGATACTCGCGTTAGATCAAATAGTAAGGAATCTCCATCATTGATGAAATTAAGTCGTGATATTACCTACACATGATATCGCCTGTAATTACATGCAGGAGTAGGAGTGTAATAAATTATGAATTGCTTAATATCTATAGTCCTTTGATTTTCTGTTTAATTGTTGAGAGTTGAGAACTTGAGATACTTCACTTTCACTTTTCTCTTCGAAGTGGATTACCATTTTAGAAGAACTAAATCCATTCTTTAGAAGCTATTCCAGCAAAAAGCCTTTGAGATGATTTCCAAGGACCCGAACAAGAGCATTGTCTTTTTTTTTTTAACATTTAGATCTATTTTTGTGGACTTAGAAATAGCTAGTTTTAACCTACTGTAAGCCAGTGGACTTGCTCACCAATAAATACTAGTAGTGGATCTTCTTACGTGTTGCGAGAGATAAAATATCTAACATCTTATGCTTGGGGCTCGGTATATTCCCGAGCTTGGAGATAAGACATAGTTTGAAATTTATTGGTATACGACCGTTTGATGAGACCGGACAATATACATTCGCCAAGTCATAAGACAAAGATACTAACAATTCTCGATTAAATATGGAGATGAAATTTTTGATTAGCCTAAAACCGAAGTTAATGAGACCATACAGGATAGAAGCTATTTTATGTAGTGTAGCGGTTCAATTCAGCTCGAGTGGCACATGTATGCTAGTAGGATCTTAAAACAATGTTAGAGTTGTTTATTTTTACATATCAGAGAGCTAGGGGTGATTTAGGTTAACTAATGACTATGTAGTCAAAATCGAGATGTAGTTGGACCATCTAGCTGAAAATCAGCCCATGCATTGCTGGATTGGGTTAGATAGCTTCCAGCGAGCCTAGTGTCTAACAAAGGTTGATCCACACTTATTGACTGGTTGACTTCAATAAACTGATCACTAACCAGCTGACTCTCACGTCCCTATCTTAATCCCTACGGATCTCAAGCCTTTGGCCTAGTACAAAAAGATTCTAGATTCTTTCGACAATGTGACCAAGGAACCATTAATCTCCTCCTCACATGTGAGAGGGGCATTACATTATGTATGCCTCTCCTCAAGAAAAGGCGGGAACCATTTTAGGACCTTTAAAAGAAACGTTAAATTGCGTTATCCATCTAGTTCATTCCAGGTCACAGTGTGTAGAACTTGCTGAGGTGTCTTGAGTTCCTATCTAGCTTTAGGACTCTCCAATGAGTGTGTTCTCTAGCGTGAACGCAAGTAAGTCTTGTAATTGTAATAGGAAAATGATAGATGTACATCTCCAAAATTGCATACACCCCAATGATACCCATTTTTTAATATTATTTTGTTTGAGTATGTACTTTTTATGGCATGAATTTTATTAAAAAAATGTTAAATGTATATTTAGAAGGATATTAGTTGCGTGTTTCGAAAATTTTGGGTGTATGTTTATCATCATCACCCATTGTAATAATGTGGATATCTAAAATGCAAAACTATATTTGAAGACATATGTATGCATAAAAAATAACAAACAAGGGAAAATTGCCTTAAATTACTAATGGCTACAAACTTACAAGTCACGCCAGTTCCAAATTTTGAACCCAACCAACGGCACCAACAGACAGTACTTGAAAGCCCCCCAAATTATCCTCCCTGGCAGTTCCTTTCCCACTTAATGACATTATGAATAGCAAAACAGATTACGGGAGTGGAACCCAGCAGGGATCAGAAACTCGAACCCAGGATCCTAAACAGTGCAGTGAACTCACCAAAACAAGTCAAGTCCGCAAGCAGACTAACTGAATGTTGAATGCAGAAGCAGAAGAACACCATGCTGAGGTGTAGTTAAGTGTAGAGTGCTGAACTCAGAAGCAAAAGAGCCGATTAGGGATTTGGAATCTTTATGTTCAATCAGAGGAGCAGAAAATTAGATGAGCAGTGCCAAAGTGAAAGTGTTTGGGGCTTTAATGTAATGGGTCAGCCAAAAAAGGATTGGATTTGTTAGGTTTTTTCAAAGGAAATGGGTTGTAGTATGATCAGATAAATCATCCAATCGCACATTTGCACAAGCAAGAATGCTAGATCATTCAATCCTACTGATCAAAGTAATTGTAAGCAGTAAGAGTGTGATTGGGATTGCTGAGGCATGGGAAAATAGTAAAACTATATGATCTTACTTGTAAGATAGTCATTTTAACCACCATGCTAATGACAATAATCAATTTCTTTGCCTTTCAACGCTGTATGCATCCACTTGGAAATGAATGTTTCAAAATATAACGCTTTTCATCTTAAGTCTCAATTGAAAGTGTACATATATGCATAATTTCGACAATTTAGAAAGGGAATTCACTTTAAAGCTTAAGGGGAGAGCACTTGGCACCACAATTATGTGTTTTCATGATGTGAGATAATAGCTAACCCTTTATCATTTGGTTCTAAATAATTTTCTTAATTATTGATAAAATTGATTTTATTTTTCTTTTGACAAATGTTAACCAGAGCTCTTAGGGTATTGGTTAAGGAATTAAAAGAGAAAACTTTTCTATTATGATGTAGAGATATGCGCTTCCATTTTTAACGTGCTTCCATATGATTTCTGATAGAACTATCTCCTTTTGATTCCCTAACTAGTGCTCAACACTAGTAAGCATTACCCTTCTGTTTACGTGGTTTGTTTTCCATTTTATTTTATCTATATAATTTTGTATCAATCATGCTTAATGCTTATTTTCTCGGGGTCTTGATTTGTCATTTGGTTATAGTTTTCAATTTCTCTCTTCAGTTTTGGTAGCTAGTACCTAGCTTGTCAACAGTGGCATGATAGCAGTGGAGCGGCTAGTGCTCTATTTGAAGACTTAGTAAACGTTACTAAAACCAGTATTTCCATCCATACTGTTTAGTTCATCTACGAACTCTCTTGGCTTAAATTTTGTGTGCACCGTTGTTCCATGAGCTTTGGTAATATCCTTTTAGCTAAATGTCATCACTAATGCATGCTCATGCTTGTGAACTTAGAAAATTTTATATCCCCTGTTATATCATTTTGTTGATTTATGCGTGGCATCCGTTGGAGATCTAACTGATTCACTTTCCGTCTGGCGTGTTTGGGATTTGGATTTAATGCTGCTGGGGCATCTTCATTTGTTCAGGGAGTAAGTCCATGTCTATCTATTTCTTCACAATGAATTCATTCTATGAAGATTAGTTATCTGTGTGTTGTAATTGTTAACGTTTCTACTTTAATCTGCAGCCTATATTTCATGATGGAACAAAAGAATGGAGTTGTTGCAAGAAAAGAAGTCATGATTTTAGCTTGTTTTTGGAAATTCCAGGGTGAGAGATAATTTCTTTTTCCTTTTCTCTAGTTTCCTGTTTTAGAATGTGTGAATTTTGGTCTGCAGTCAACTGGTCAATTTGAAAGAGTTCACTTTTTTTGGGTAGAATCTATGAAAAGGTCGTAGAGATGACTTTCTGTTATGGAGAAAGGAAAAGGACCGTGGAGATGGGTAGTCAAAATATGCAAGGTTGATTATGGATGTTTTACACTAAATTTCATTTACCACTTATGCATGGGTTGATTTCATCTTCTTATATGGGGAAGTAAAATGATGAAAAACCGTGTGAATATTCCTGTTTCAAGTACAATGTATTTAAAATCTCCAATCTTTGTTTTTCACTGGCAAGAGTCCTTCATTGCCAATTCATAATTTGAAGGTGCTTTTGGTGGCAGTAAATGCTCACGGAGTAAAATATGGTTTCTAAATGTAACATTAATGAAATGGAAATTCGAATAGGTTTCTACCTAGTAGTTATTCTTGTATAAATTTTCTTGTAAAACATATTCAATTTAAAATATCTGTTGCTCCTCGAGACATTTCATTATCTCCTGCAGATGATTTTGCATGTGTCTATTTTTATCTCTGTGGGGTTCTTTTTTGTGTTAGATCTTACATAATGCAATGAGCATATGTATAGTTTGGAAAACATGGTTCATTGGTTTTCATGCTGAAACAGCATATTATATCGCCTTTGTCCATTTTTTTCTATTTATTTTAATATTTGCAACATATATTTATCAAAGTTTCTATCTGTGATCTAGATGTAAGACAGGAAAACATACAACAGTTAAGCAAGTAATTGCTCCAGTCAAGAAGGCGACCATTCCCTCACCGACTGCTCTTTCTTCAACCAATGCTTCATCAAAGGACTCTTGTTCCAGATGTCGGCAGGGTTTCTTTTGCTCGGATCATGGTATTCACATGCTTCTTTTTGAGTAATCCCTATGTCATGCTTCCAAAGCTAATTTTCTTCTCCTATCCCTCTCTTCTTTTTTAGGTTCACAAAGCAAACCTGTAAATGATGGAGACAAGCCCGCAAATCTTGCTGAAGATGCCTCTGCTGTTAACAATTCTAGTGTTGTTCAGACCCCGAAACCTAAGAAGATAGTTGATATAAATGAGCCCCAAATATGTAAAAATAAAGGGTGTGGTCTAACTTTCAAGGAAAAGGATAATCATGACACTGCTTGCAGTTACCATCCTGGCCCTGCTGTTTTTCATGACCGGATGAGAGGGGTCAGTATTGAGTATTCCACTGAATGTTCTTAGTTTGATATCATTTCTTTCCAAATCAATGCTTGTATAGGTGACATGGCCTTTGAGAACTGTATTTATTTTTCCTTTGTCACTTTATTTTGCAGTGGAAGTGCTGTGATATTCATGTAAAAGAATTTGATGAGTTTATGAGCATTCCTCCTTGCACAAAGGGATGGCATAATGCGGATCCAGAGTCGTGATCACCGAAGACACCGAAGAGCGGGTTTTTTTTCCTTAGTCGCTGAGATGGAAAAGGTGTTGTTGATTGATGTTTTGGTGTCATTGATTAATAGAGCAAAATAACACTGACTACTCTTTTTACATACCTCACCCCCTTTCAATTGGTCAACCTCTAAAGTTAATTTTCTAAGTTACAAGAACACAATCCATCAGGATGATTATTGTGATACTGTTTGTGAATTTGTTTTCCTGCGTTCTTTCAATGTCGCAATTTGTATTTGTTTGACTGGTTTGGACTCGGCTAATCTTGAAAGATGTAAACTATGGTTTTGTTTACAAGGTTCAGAGCAAAATATATGTTTTTTTTTTTTTTGCTTATATTAGTTGCATTTTTATTTAGTAAATTTAAATGACATCTTATGTTATTAGTTTAATCATAAAATTTAGAGATAGTTTTTTTTTTTTTTTAAATATGATTTTTCGATTATATTGAAATAAATAAAAATAATAAGGAAAAAGAAACAAATTTTCGTAAATCTAAATGATTTTGTATATTCATTCTAATAATAGAAATATTAAAGAAGTCTAACTAATTTCTATAAGTTATATAATCAATTTTTTTTTTATTATTAGATAAAATAAATTTGACGATGTATAATTTTTCTATGCTGCTTCAACTTTTTAGTCATGCAACAAATTAGGAGATAACCTTAGTGGTAAAAAAAGATAGGATAGTTTCATGAGATTTAAATTCAAAAGTTTATTTCCGTTCTTATTAAAATTGGCAATGGATATGTACCACAACATTTGTCTTTATATTTATATTTATATTCGAAACAAATATTGATTTAGTCTCATTTAATGACACTTGCATTAAAGCTATCTATATGACAATTTAAAAAAAAAAAACAGTAATTGATTATAACTCAACTCAAAAACTATATATATGTACAATATAATAGCGTATTCACAATATAATAATCGTCACTGTGTTTTACTTTAGATTTAAAAAGAATAGTATTTGTTATAATCTAAAATAAAATACATTAAATTTGAAGATAATAAGATAAAAAAGAATAATAATTTTAATATCTAAAATTGTAAAATCTTAAAATATCAATCTCATTTTCATAAATTGCGTATAGATATTACTATGTAAAGAGAGAGGGGGGAAAATAATATATTAGTGAATTAAATGAGTGTAAAAAGTGATAGTCTTATTTTCGTACTCAAATTTATATAATATAGTAGTAGATTTTTTTTTTTGTCAACGTGAAAGATAATTTGTCATACAGATAGCTTTAATCTAAGGATAAATTCGAACAATATTTTTAAACAAACTTTTCTATAAGTTTTTTTAAAAAAATTAAAAGTTAAAATTAATTTATACACAATTAAAAATAAAAATTATAAGATTTTTTTATATATTGATTTGTGAATAAATTAAATTTTATTTATATAAAAGATAATTTATTTATTTTTTCTTATTTTTCTTTCCTAAAAGAAGTTTACAAAAGAAGCTACTTCGAACGTATCTTCACTCTCTCAAGTATGAACATGCATCACAGAAAAGCCCAACGGTTATGGGCTTTTATTTTCTTACAACCCACCTAATCTCCGTTATGTATTTCTATTATAAAAAGATGATATTATATTCCATTAGCCTATTGTGTGTATTTGATTGAGCTTATTTTTTTCATATTAAAAAAATAGAAAAATAATGATTACATTTCCAGAAACAAATGATCCAAAACATGCACTAATTAGAATGTACAAAATATGCATGTACCAGACAATCTCAGTCGTAAAAAATACAAAACAATTTGAATTGTGTAACAAGAATTTGCACGTTGAGACAATGCTCGAGTTAAAAATAATAACTTTATAGATGTTGATGAATCATTCCGAGTAAAAAATGTTAAAAACTATTTAACACTCAAACATTCATATTATTTTTTAGCAAATTCAATTTCTGGTTCGCAATATTATGAAATATTAATCCTTCTCCTCCACCTAAAGTCTATTAGCCAGAAATCTAAAATTAGGAATTCATATAAATAAATTAAATGGTTATATATAATTAAAATATTAATACAAATACATATTATAAACTTTATGCAATAAGAATATTGAAGAACACGTGTATATTTTGTATTG
This sequence comes from Macrotyloma uniflorum, assembly GCA_016859785.1. Classification (NCBI taxonomy): domain Eukaryota; kingdom Viridiplantae; phylum Streptophyta; class Magnoliopsida; order Fabales; family Fabaceae; genus Macrotyloma; species Macrotyloma uniflorum. The sequence continues at coordinate 70,507 of BDMB01000018.1, forward strand.
GGAGAATGCAAATAATTCAGAAGTGCTGATTGAAAAGCTATAAAAAATAGTCTTAGGTCAAACTAGGACCATTTACTAATGGACTGAGTCAAGATCCAAAAAACACTATTGAGTCAAAAAAAGGTCTAGTTTTTTAAAAGTTTTTAAAGTTTGATAGATTAGTTCATTTACGTAAATATTATAAAGCATGGTAATAATGTCATTAGGTAGGGTATTAGACTTTTAAATAGCCTTTCAAATCATACTAAATTTTGAAAAAAAGACCAACAAAACCTAAAAAATGAACTCCATAAGCTTAACAAACCAAACTTGTGCATTATATTAAATAATCTAGCTAGACTCAAACCATGCCACCTTTAACTTAACTAATTTCTTTTATGAATAAAAATCTTCAACTATTTTCAACTTGACCCAACATTTAAAAATAATTTTGATAGTAATCTACTAGTATAAAGTTTTGTCTAAAAGAAAAAACAATTTATATATTAAAAAGAAAGTAATGTTTTATGAAAAAGTGTAGTAACATTTGAAATAAAATATAAGTGGAAATAATTATGATAGAAAAAAGAAAATGTATGAAGAGAGAGTTGAGAGGGGAATGAACATCACGGATCCTATGATGGCCACAATCAATTTTCAATTTCATCTTTATGTCTCAACAACATCTCTGTCCATTATTATTATTATAAACTCAAAATAAACAAACAAAACAAAACAAATACTCTGTTAAAACCCCTCATTTTGGGAATTCATGTCTGCAATTCTAATTACTTTCTAACTGTACGTGAAACAAAATTAACTCATACATTATTATTATTATTTTATTATATGTAATGTTAACTCTGATCTATAAAACCTATTTACTTTTTAACTCAACAATTCCATCTTTTAATTCAATCCCAACCTACTCTGTTGCTTCCTCTTCTTCCCCTTCTTTAATTCTTTCTGAAAACCCTATTTAACTAGTTATCGGGCTACTACCTTTTAAATTATTATTATTATTATTCGCTATAAATGTTTGCTTTTTCCGGTTCATAAAAATAAAGTAAACATTTAATTTCACAATAATATTAAATGCACGCTTTAATAATTATTTATTCATTATTGAAACTTCTCATGTACTTCAATCGGCTCATTAAATCATTTTTTATTCAAATCTCTATTATATGCTTTTCCATTATCACTATTTTTTTATCTCTTTTAAGATTATTCAATAAATTTATTTTGAAACAAATGAGTGATATTTTTCAAATTTGGTATATATTACAGGCAAGTTAACAAAGACACTTGGTTTGAAGTGTCTTTTTTTTGGTTTGTTGTTGAAGAGTGTTGAAGAGGGATAAGAGTAACGACCTTGCATAGGAACTTGAACCCGTATTAAACCATGTCGCAGAAACATGCTGGGAAAAGTAGAGGGCTTAGATAAATTTCTCTTAATCATTAACTACAATGTTGAGACTTTGATTTTTCATTTTTTTCTTTGTTCAAAGTGTTTTTGTTTTTTTATTATTAAATATATAAAGAATTAATAGTTTGTTGGTTATGTCAGAGGAGGGAAAAGGATAAGTAACCATCTATCACCATTTTCAAGTAATTTGTTGTTTCTGTGTCCCCAGAAAAAATATATGTAAGTTTGTCTTGAGTGTCAGTGGGACCCACATCATGGTGTCACGCCGGCCGACCGTACTGCTCTGACGGCGGAATACCGGCGGATATGGTGCCGGCAGAATCTCTTTCTGAAGCACTGACTGTACTACTCTGCTCTTTCTCTGATCTTATTCATATATAAAATTTTGATCTTCAAACGTAAAACTTTAAATATATCTAAAATCAAAATTCCCATAACTGATTTTCAATTTTAATTTTTAAAAATAATTTAAATATATTATTATACATATAATATAAGAAAATTTGAAAAAAATGTATGCATGGTGGGTGGGTGGGTGCATTATAGCCAACCTATTTTATCATCTAAATCCTTTTCTCTGTGCATCAAACACTTGATTTGTATATTAATTGGAAACGGATTTTCATTTGTTCGAAGAGGTTAAGAACTCACATCACTCACCAATCATTAATGCTTCGTTTTAAATTTCACACTAAATTTGTTAACTAAAAAAGTACACCCTAATAATTTCCTGGAAGATTTGAGAGAAAAAGTTTATACTTTTTAGAGCCATAGAAATGGAGAGCGTCTGGTAGGGTTATGAAACGGGGAATTAATTAGTTCGCAACTTTCTTTTTCATTTCTCTTTCGTCTTCCAATTTCAGTAACTGTGACTCGTTAGGTCTAGGATAACCTCAAAGTTTTGTTTTAATCTAATTAATTATATTTAAAAAAATAGGATAATCATGTAGACTTTATTAATAATTTATATTCATAAAAAATTTTGATTGACCATTTTAAAGATAATTCTTTTTAATCACTTTATTGATGGAGAAAATATTTAAAATTAAGTTTTAAGCATCATCATTGCAGTGTAATTTAGAGTGAAATTGATGAAAATAGAAGAAGAGATTGAGTGGATGAATGAATGGAGAAAGAAGTGAGATTACTGAGATTACATAGAAGAAAAGAAAAAGCAAAAGCTTTTGAAGAAAAGAGAGTTATAATTGGAGAGGAAAAGGACTCAGCATAGTCAGCTTTATACATTGCAAGATGCAAACCTATTTTATTGCTCTTCTCTCTAAACCTGATCTGTTTTCAGACACACACTTCACTCTTCTTTCTTCACCATTTACCAATCAAATATTAATTTATTTTCTACAATTTAATAACTTTACTTTTAATAAAAAATAATGGTGAATATTCTACCAAATACAAATCTCTCTGTTATTAGTAATTGATTTTCTTATTAGCAAAGTTTTGGATGCATGGAGAAGAAGTTCTCACCATCCAATTCTGATTGGGTTTACATGGAAGTAGTAATTAATGATTCAGCATTGGAGCAAGAACACATGTCTAACATCTTAGTTTTGCTAAAATTCTGCTATTTTCTTTTCTTTTTCTGTGATGAAGTTATGGTGGTATGAATATTAATATTGATTAATAGATTGGAACTTGTAGAACAATTGATCAATTTCCAGATACACACTTGTATTGTATTGCTTTTGGGAATAAGGACAAAACCCTCTAAAATCTTCGTTTCTTTTTTTCTTATTTCCAATTTATGCAATAGATTGAAACCCCTCAAATAATGTCAAAAACCAAAAATTGCCTACCAAGTAAAGACAACCTTCCGAAAGTGATATTGCATATATTTTATCATGATTCACCAAGGGTATCTTAATGCTTGTTCACTTAAACAAAGTAATGATATATTTTCAAGAAAGATACAATATTCCGTATTTATATTTTATTGATTTTATGTAATACATAATAATTAATAAAAATATATTAAACTTTGTCTTGATACAAATTTTTTATATGAATAAAAGATGATCATGTAAATGTTTAATAAATGTAAAAGAAAACATATTTCAAATAATTGCTTTTGAACATTTTGTTTATTGATTCAACCTAAATGTTTTAAAACACATTCGTTTATCAATCATATTGAACAAAATGTGGGTGAGATAGTAATATTTTATTATTTTCAAATGTCACATAAATAATTTGTATAATTAAGTTCATTAGTAATGGTGAAAAACCGACAAAAGTATTACTAAAGTGGTAATAAATGAAAACATGTAATAATTATACTGAAGCCCTATTGCACTTATTTATTGACATAAAAAACTCAATGCACTTCATTATTCATAATATGTTGATTACAACTTTCTATATAAATAATAATAAAAAAGTGAAAACTAGCATAAAAATTCGACTATGTTGATTACAACTTTGTATATAATAGGAAGATGATAAAGAAAAAGTTTAACTCTTACAAATATATAAAAATATTTATTATAAATTTCATATCTATAAATTCAATTCATATATGAGTTCATCCTACTCAGCTTATTATTTTTCTCAAATTTTTTGTATTTCCCTTCCAAGCCCAATAAAAATGGTGTGCCATTTCAAATTTTCCATAAAAAATGTTAACTTTTTAACTAGAAAATGTTAAACTTATTCTAATGTTAAATATAATATAATAATAATTATGTTTAAAAATAATTATATTTATATCATACAACAATATAAAAATGTAATATCTAAAAGTAGGATTAAATATTCTTACTTTTGTTTTCAGAAAGAAAATATTTTTTCTACTAATCTCAGTATCTCCCTTCCCACTCTCCACTTACACGCGCTCTATAAGTGTACGAACAACCCTGTCCATGGCTGGTAGAGCGCGTAGTTACTGTCTTTTGCTTCTAGCCATTGATCAGATTCATTAGTGTGAAAACACAAGGAAATTTAAACTCACCCGAGGAGAGGCGCGTAAGTAGTGAAGAAAACCATAGCTGTCAAATACGCTGGGAAACGGCGAGTACGAATGACGGCGGATACCACCCATATATACAGTGACAGTCTCCTTTGCTAACGTCGCTTCACCGCCGTTTCCCACTCTCCC